>JAREIK010018385.1:400000-600260 GCA_029783825.1 Sapria himalayana | reverse complement strand
ATTGAACTATGAGAAAGTGAAACCATATATTAAGTAATATTTATTTTTATTTTGTATCAGCATTTCTTTCTCATGGTATGTGATATATCATTGCTAATATTCAAAATAACTTTAATCATTTATTTATAGAATTTATACTAAGGAATTAAGACAAAGTAAACCACATATAATGATGATGAATTTGATACTGAAATTGACAATGATTTTGCATTGTTGTTTGAGAAATTTGTCAATAAATAACTTTTTATGTTTCCTCCTTATAAATAACATGCCTAAGTATGTTAGTTTCATGTTAGAATTTCTTCTTCCTCAATAGTGATTATGTGAAACTATTAGATTGCACAGAAATTTAAACAATGCGCACAACAACAATCAAATACCAGTTTTAAATAGTTTACTAGCGATTCAACATGATTAACTATGTCCACTAAAAATCACACATAGATATTAATAACCAAATATTACAATACAAAATCACACATAGATATATATATATATGAAAATCAAAGCGTGGAACAAATTATGCATACAACCAATTTATAGGAAAAAATAGGGTTCTATAAATGGAATAGGTCTAATCAACAAAGTGGACTCAGTCAACAGAACTATCATTATTATCTAAGTACCACGTGACCAATCTCTCAACACATTAGTACCTATACCATTAAATAAAATAGATAACAAGAAAACAAATGGTTAAATAGATAACAAAATAAATTATATACTACATTTCATTATATTCTTTAAATCCTTCTTTAGGCACATTATCTGTCATCAATATCTCTAATAGACAAATAAATGATCTTGCAAGAGTACTATTATGAAGTTTTCCGATCTATCCCATACATTATGTAAATACATACAAATTTCATACTTTAAAATATGGTTCAAATAGAGCTAAAATAAATAATGGTATATGCAATAAGAGACCTAACTATACTACATCTAATATTGATTTACATGATCGATTATATGAAATTCTATAATTAGAGTATTCAACTTTACTAATTAAGAGGATAATTCTATTTAAGTGTGAATGATTTGATCATATTCTAAATTTGAATACTTATATTCATTATCAATACAATATTGTGAATGTATGCTACAAAATATTATTGAATATGATCCATTCATTCTCGTGGTTTAATCAGAACAAGTGCATTATACCACTTATCCAACCACAAAAATTCTAGTGATTGGTAGGCTATTTGTAAAATAAAAGTTAGATCAGCTATACAAGTTCCTAAAATGGATGTCCTAGTCACAACATCGCATGTGCTTGTATTTCAAAAAAAATATTATGAAAGTTCATCATATCAATCCTATGGTATGATGAACCTAAAACATTGATAGGTAAAGATTGAAACTATTTAGATATTGATAATGCATATAATGAAGAAGATAATGAACAAGAATTAACAGCACAATCAGTTGAGGATGAAGATTAGATGGATATTATTGTGTGATATATCCAATGATGATTAGACTTTAATTAACTTTGATGTTATTTTATATTATTTTTATTTACTATTATATTTCATTTTTTTGGTACATGTAGATGATTATTTGTGTGATATGCAATTATTAAAGTATTTGTAATGATCTTTTGTTAGTATGCATTATTGATTAACTATAATTGTTATCTTTAAATGTTAGGATGTTTATAAAATTGAATTAGGTATGAAAGGTAACAATTCAAGTGGTCGAGGATTTCAATCCATAGGTCAGGGTAGAAGAAGTCAACAAACAAATAATGAAAGATGAATTAAATAATTAGTTAGTGACAACAATACCAAAAAAATTTCACCTTATTCATCTACATGTACGTAGGATACATTGGCATCACCTCATCTTCACACACCTGTATTGTCTGTCACTGACATTTCATATTCATTTCATTATGTAGCAACTGGGAATGTTAGATTTATCTCACCTATCTTAGGAGGTAGACATGAAGCTACTACAACATCAACAATGAATAGATTCATAATTCATGGTTAGCATGTAATGTTATAGAATATGTATTTTACAAAAAATTCTTACTTCATGCATGAATATTTTTTTTTTGTTTTGGTTTTACATGAATTTTTTTACATCTCTTTGCTATATTGTAAATATACATTTTTTAAAATCTGGCATAATTTATTAGTAACTAACTCAGATTTTGTTATTGCACCATCATTATCATCTAAATAATAATTATTAGCATGCTAATTTTTCTTTGCATTAATTTTCAAAAATAATAAAAGAAATTACATCAAATTAGTAACATAAGTCTGCTTTTTTTTTTCATTTATGTATATGCTTATGTTATTTTACCCACATGTTTATTCTTTATGCTTCTCATATAATCGAGAAGATATTTAAAGAGAAACTAATTGAGGAATGTATAAAGTGGAGCAAACTACTCTCGAATATGGAGTATTATTATGAATAATTTGAAATACAATTTAATGCATGCGGCCTAATTGAAAAGTGTTGCATTATTAATTATTATAACAAAAAAATGCAATACTATACAAAGCCAAATAGTATTCCTCGAGATGTTTGGAATAGATGGTGAAAATATTGGAATAGTGAAGAGTTCAAGGCTTTATCCCAGATGACATCTTAAAATTATCAACCAGAGAAAGCTTATGATGATTATGAGCTTTAAAACATATTGGTAATTCTAACATAACTTATCAACATTCTATAGATTTGGTAACAGTCTTTTCCCAGTTATTTTTTGATGTTAACTTTGTGTATGATAGGATTTAATTTAATCAAAATATTTCATATACATATTTTGTTAATAGTATTTAAGCACAGCACAAGAAGAATTGTGTGGATTCTTTGTAGACAAATAATCAAATGATACTAATACAAGTTTTTCAATATTTACTTTCATTAACATGTTAATTTGCAGGGATACATAACCACTTTAAGGTCACATCAGAAAGAATGAAGTCATCTATTAAATTTGACATAAATTCAATCTACGCATCATAATAACTTAGTAAATCATGAAAATTGATAATACACATCACAAATAATCTATGCATTATAGAATGGTATATACATAGAATAGTGAAGTAAACCATAAGAAACTCATCCCATTCATCAAAAAAAGTCACGCCTCTAATGAGAAAATGATGCATTATTTTTTAGTGGACTTCTATGTGCATGCATAGCTTATGTATGTAATTGCAAAGAACCTATCATTTATATCTTTTAGGCAAGTACCAATGCATGCAAGTCATGTACATATAAGAGATATAAACCAAATGAAAAAGAATATAAAAATGTAATATAAACTATAAAATAATTGTAAACATCAAGGGCAATTTAAGAAATTAATATAAAAGCATTTATTTTCCTTTTTTTTAACTCTATGTGAAATATAATATATACATCAATTATTCATATAAGTTCGACTAATTGTTTCTCTTGAAGATGTTATTTACAATATATACATCATTACATCTTTGAGATGTGTCATGGTTTCATGTTGTAACTCGCTATGTTTTTATAATGTTTTTATTTTCAGGCCATTAGAGTGAATCCAAAAAATGACAAGTGTATGAACTTTATCCATGCATCTACATTTTATTTAGGTTTTGTCTAGTGTTCATCATCTGCCTCTTCCATTACAATACTTATTTGATGAGCTAAGGGAATAGATATAGGAAATTCAGAAATTTGCAAAGAAAAAAAAATGAAGAGATGCAAATCAAATTAAAGAGATGTAAAGAGATAAGATGGGTGTATTTGAAAATTTTTGTATGACACATATTTGTAAAAAAATAGTAATTAATTGAATATATTTATGTATACAATTGTGATGGTATAATTACACACAAAAACATAAATATATGAAATATATTCCATTGCTAAATATCAAAATGGAAATTTAATTACACACAAGAACTAAATATAATCACACAGACTCTACCTTCCATTCCTATTTCCATTCAGTTTAGAAATGGAAAATTTAACTACACAATTTAAAATATATCCGCACAAATTTTATTTCTAAAATTTAGAAAATAGCCATATAGAAATGAAAAATTTATATTTCTAATTTCGAAATTTATAATTTGTTTCTTTCTTTTAGTGTTGTAATATATTATCTCTTCGTATTTTTTTAATATTATTATCAAATTAATTTTGTTATCATTTTATAAAATATTTGAAAATACAAAACATGTGCTATCTATCAAATTAATTACAAAACAATCATCAATAAAATAATCAAATATCTAAAGATCTATAATGTATTATTTCTATTATATTGCTATTCGTCTATCATGCCAAATGTGTTAGGAATGCTCAAGCAAAGGATTTAGCATAAAATTTTTATCTAAGCAACTTCTCATTATTTCATAGATATATATATTTATACACACACAATTATGAATATACATATAGGATTTTTTGCATATATGTGTGTGTGTGTGTGTGTGTTTGTGTAAGCATGTATGAGAAGTTATGCATATGTGTACATTATTATTTTGATTTAATTTTATATGCACATATATACAATATATATGTAAATATATAGATGTTGTGTTGTGTGTGTGTTAATATACAATATATATACATAATTATAAAAATATCATCCATTCACGTATGCATATATACATAAAAATATATATATGATATATATGTATTAATATACTACATAAATATATTGTATGCATATTATATGATATATATATTGTATGAATGTTTAATTATATGGAATTTGTATTTTATATGCATTAAAGTTTAAATATAGTCTATCTCCACATTTATTATTTTGTATTTAGTTAACCCAAAACAAATACTTCATAATTAAACTCTTAATGCACCTTCTCGAATTTAATAAATTTTAATTCATTCCATTATTGTTCGCAAATAGTGCCTCACTGCCTCAAAACTTAAAACCACCAGCTAGAGCGAAAATCACATCTAGCGGGTGGCAAGCGGCACATTGCAGGCAAGTCTCGGGCCGCCCTGAAAGCCTCTCCGACACTTTCTCTCTTCAACTCTCCCTCACGCTCCTGTTGTTCGATAGCCATTCTAAGGCCATCGCAGCGACACTCAGCGTCGATCTCTGCCATTTGTTGGCAGCATCTCCGAAGTTGTCCAGTTTGGTAGCCATCCCGGACGCCTTGCGAGCCCCTGGACTTGCATTCCTCCCTGAGGTATTGCTGGCAGTGTTGGAGATTCTGCTGACGCTGGACTTGCTCGCGGCAGCTCCTGCGGGATTCTCTTGGGTTATCTTCATCGACAAGCACTGTTGTGCTGTAGATAGATGCATTGGCAAGAAGAATAGCAGAGAACAGCATGGCCAGGAGAAGGGTGATCTTTTCCATCGTGATGTTGGTGTGATGTGGGTAATTCGTAATGCCTGGCCTGGGTGGATTATTAGCTGCCCCGCGGGATGGGTATTTAAGCACATTTTCTTAGTATTTGATCAGAATCTGTTGACGAATGCTGGAACGGAAGGTTACACACGTAAGGGGTAGTAGGCACGACAAGTAGACTATTTTGCATGCATGCACGAACTTACGCGACATACCCACCCTCGAAGTCATCGAACTGTACGTCTATCCACACATGTAGAAATTATTGGTCTGGTTATCACGTCTACGTAAATGAGGAAATCAGGAAATGCGAAAATAAAAAAAATGTTATATATTTCTGCTAAATTTTGAAGTACATAAAAGGGCATTTGTTTGGAGTATACCAGATGCAAAGTAATTAACTTAATTTTTAAAATTAAAAATAATAGCACCCAAAACGAAAATTATTAATTTTTTGGTACTCATACGCATAAAAACTGATTTTATCTCATTTTTATAAAAGTTTAAACACACACTTCTTAAGCCATGTATAGAAATATTATAAGTCATTGAAAAATATGACTTCAAAATAAATTACAAAAATTATTGTAGGTTGCATATAAATGCATAAAGATCTAAGAAATGTCAATGTGGTTAGAAGAAATAAATCATCTTTTGGGATTTACCTTATTGAAAAATAAACTTGATTGGGCACAATTTAGATGTAAATTATAATGTACATTGAAAAGAACTTTTTTGATATTATTTTTAATACTATCATGAATGTAGAAGGTGAAATAAAGGAAATACTAAATCAATAGAGGATTTAAAGAGTTATGTTAATGTTCATAGTTACATATGGATAAATAAACAAATATATTTTTTAAGACTTGTTATAGTCTCGACAATGATGCAAAAGATGCTTATGCAAATAGACAATAGAGCTCAGGCTTCTTGAAGGCTATGCATCTAACATGAAAAGATGTATTGATATAAAATTATAAATAAGCATAAATTATTTGGGATAAAAAGTCATAATTGCCATGTATTTATACATAGGCTAATATATGATTCCTTGATCCCCAAGGAATCCTATTTATTCATCACACAACAAAAATATTTAATAAAATAATATTTTAATTTCTTACAAATGTTGCCTACACATATTGTTTTCATTCATTTGCTCAACAGAATAAAACAATACATAATATACAATTCAAGCCACAACTAGCTTTCACCACACATGTAATCTCGCATTTGGTCTTTATCTACACTAAACCTGTACATGAAAGGAGGTCACATAACGAAGTGAAGAAAGCTTAGTAGAGGTAAACTTCTACAAAACTACTCACCACCTAAGTGTATGTAAAAAAATCATATGTACATATCAATACTCATTCAAGTACAATATTTACATGAATGTAAACATAGATAAATTATTTTTATACACTATCCTGAGTCTCACTGATTACTCCACGCATGTCGAAGCCAAGTGTGACATTATATTATATATATATTATTTATTTATTGGACATATTCTGAAAAATATGGACCTCCAAAAAATAATATTGGACATTCTTCAAAAAATATAGACTTTCTCTAAAAAATTATATTGAATACTCTGAAAAATACTGCATAATTTAGTTTGGACATTTTTCCATTTTGATTCCGTATAAATAATATCCATTATAATTTTATATATATCAACTATGCACACAGTCATTTATTATAATATTATTGTACATATGAAATGAAAGATAACACTTATGATTAAACTATGTTTCATGCACAGTTATAACTACATGAACATAAATCACATTAAAATATATTTTTTAAACAAAACACAAAAGTTTTTTATCAATTAATCATTCACAATTTAATTTCTAAAATGATTATGAATTAAATTATCATTTACGGCCATTTATGGCCGTTAAATGGAAAAATAATATAATAGTAGAAAATCCCTACCTCTCGAAATATTTAATACCAAAACTTCTAGAATTTGATACTAACATGAAACTTTCGTCACATAAAGCAACTTTTATTCTTAGAATATTTTGTTCCGATACCAAAATAACAACTAATTGCAAAATATCTTATACAATTCTGTTTTTTCTCTCAACACTAAACCCTCTCTCTCTCTCTCTCTCATTTCCATCTTTTTCATATTTTCTTGTTTTCACGTTCATTTTCATATTATTATTATTATTTTATTAAAATAATAATAAAAAATACAATTCCCTTTTTGACATCTTGGATGCGCATGCATGCATCCATACTTTACTTATTATTATTATAATATTATTATTTTAATTAATAATAATAAAATAATATAAAAAAACACTACAACAAAACTTCAAATTAATGACGTTTTGTTCCTTGACGCTTTTAGAAAATATCATTATTCTATTTATAATTAGATATTTCATGACATTTTTCTAAAACATCATTATTTGGAACATGTTTTTTGTTTTTATGGCACTTACTAGAAGTGTCATTGTTAAGACTAATAAGTAGGAAATTTCTTGACTCTTAAAAAATGACAAGAAATAATGGGCTGAAAATTAAAAACCTTATAACTTTTATAAGTGTCATTGATATGAATATTTTAGTAATAATATTTTAAAATAAGTAATAATATTTAAAAATTTACTCTAGATTAATAAAAAAAATTATCAATTTTTAGTTGAAAATTATTTATTAAAATAAAAAGAAACTTATGATCAAATTAAAAAAATTTAAATATTTTACATTCAAATTTGAATTTTATATTTATAAAAATAAGTAATAATATTTAATTTTAAAATTAATCAGTTAATATTAATTTATCCCTAAGAGAAATAATAATAAAATAAAAATTTAAGGTCATTTAATAAAATGATGTGATTAATATAATATTTTATTTATCTTCATTTAATAAAATGAAGATTCGCTAGAAAGACGAGCACGGCTTCTTCATAACGTTTGGCCTTTTCTAATAACTCGACTTCAAGCAGCGTGTCTCCAATATCCTTAGCCATCTTTGTAGTATCTAGGAAGTTTTCCCATTCAGTGTCTAATTGTATCAGCTCTTCCAAACACTTTACTTTTTTCAAAATACTATGCATTGAATCACTGGAATTGAAAAGGTTAACATATTTCATAATTGTGAACTTGTCTCCAAGCTTTTTGCATTTCTTCGTAGCATCCTCCAAAATCTTCTATTTTGCATCTTCTATTATGCCCCCGTCTCTTTTCATGTAATTATATTGCGTGGCATGTTCTTTCCTGTTGGAAATGTAATAGAGTCCCTCGTCGAATAGCTCCCCCTTTTGACAGCACTCAATACATTTGCTTAAGAAGTTGCCTTTAGCGTAAGCATATGCTGCCAGCATATAAGATGATGCTTGCATGAAACATTCTGTAGCTTCTTCAAGTTTGGGAATATGAAATCTTTCCATAAATTAACAAAAAACCTGCAGCAGAATCGGAGTCACACTGGATTGCAAATTTGCAGCGGGAAAAGATAAAAATTAATATTTGTTTGTATAATAAATTATATTAATTAGATATGTCATGACATTTTTCTAAAAACATCATTATTTGGAATATATTTCTGTTTTTATGGCACTTACTAGATGTGTCATTGTTAAGACTAATAGATTATTAAGACTAATAAGGGGCTGAAAAGTATAAACCTTGTCACCTATTATAAGTGTCATGGATATAAAAATATTAATTTTGAATTTATTGAATTGGAATTAATTAGTTTGAATTTTTATATGTAAAATATGTAATATGTTTTAAAATGATGATGGCAACAAACTGGAAGAGTTGAGTGAAAGAGTCTCGGCTTGCTTCTCTATGGTTTCATTTTCCATTTCTTCATTGATGGAATTTTTCTTTGCTTATTTATATCGTTCATCCTCTGGGTTGTTGTATTATCGCACATGATCTCAGTGAATAGATTCTTACGCGTTGTACTACAGGTCCTCTCCACCCTTTATTGTTAATTTTGTAGATATGTTACCAAAATGCATGATGCTTAATGGCTACCCTTGTTATACATAAAATTTTTGTAGCTTGGCAGGACAAAATAAAAAGCCGAAAAGGAGTATAAATTGAGATCGAAAGAGAGAAATTGCCGTCAATTATTTTGTCATTAGTTTCTACACAGCTTATTTTACGAACTGTGGAAAGTGGAGTTGTACATGGCTTATGCAGCATATCTTCGGCATCGTGTGTTGTGTTGCTATTTTGTGAAGTTTAATTAGTAATGTTTCCTTCAATCACTACATATTTTGTGATGTTGGTGCTTGGTTTGTCGGTGATTTTGCCGTAGTTGAGTTATCGGCTTCCTATTTTTAAGTTACTATTCTATCAAAGAGTAATAATAAATTCTTTTCCATATCCCATTTTTAGGCTCAGTCTGTAGTTCTTCTTGCAAGGTCCAATTTGCTCATTACAAGGGATATAGAGTGGACAAATCTTGTTGTTGGCTTTGATGCAAGTAATTATCCATTCTTTTTTATTTTTGATCTCGTGTCATTTTATACACGTTGTTCTATTGTTCTCTCCTCCTCTATTTTTAAGACTGTGAAAGTATGGAAAAAAAGGATGGCAATAATTTCAAAAAATATGTGCTCTATAGTCATGCCATTTCAAAATCAATTAGCCTAAGGACCTAGAGACATGTAATGTCATATCTAATAAATTTGTCTAGGTCACGTATTTGTTTATTTTATGGTAGATATTACAGCAAAGTCAAAATATATTATTATATTATATAGAAATAGATGATAGTTAAATTAATACTCACCTAATTAAATACTTTTACTTTATTTTTAAATGATTTCTATAACATTGAGAAGTATGATAGAATATTTAACTATCTTCCTCACAAAAAGAAATAAAAGAAATGAGAGATATTATTATCAAAACAAAAAGATGTACCTTATATACCTAGGAATATTGATTATAGGAAATGAGAAATTAAACAAAGTATTTATAAAAATAATATACACAAATAAGGATATTACTATCAAAAAGAGAATATATATGTTATATACCTTTTATACATGAGAATATTAATTATTAAAAATGAGAAATTAAGCAAGTATTTGTTAAAATAAGCTACACAAATAGGAAAATAAGATTTGTGAGTCCAGTAAATAGTAGATAGAATTTTTAAGTAGCTAGAAATAAATAAATTATATAGTTAAAAGGAAAATACATGGCCAATAAAAATTTTGCTTTTCTCAAAATACTTTTTATCTTCTCTTTTCCTTAGACATGTTTGATAAAAAAATCATCTTGTTTTTTCTTTTCCCCAATGTAATGTCTTTTTTTCTTATAAATTAGAGAATTAGCTTTTACCTCAAATATGATTTAAATAATTATTCGTTAAAAAAAATAACAAAAAAAAGAATAAAAACCTATAATACACTAGAATGCATGATGGGGGCTTCTAGGATCGGATTTGGAGGAGAATAAAATATTTTTATTAATAAATTAACTTTTCTCATATTTGACTTTTATATAAAGAATAATTAAATAATATTTTTTTGTTTAAATATTTTTTTTCTAAGAATCATACTAACTGTGAGAAATAATTTCTCATGTTTAAATATTATTCTAATCATGTTGACTATGTAAACAAATTCAACATTATTATAATATTAATGCTCATCCCTTCTATATTATATCTAACATACTTATTAATATTTTATTAAATTGATTTTTGAATTTTTTTAAAAGATAAAAAGAGGTTGCTAAATGAATAATATTGGAATGTTGATTTGTTCTTCCATTTGAAGTGTGATCACTATTGGAAATAATTTGTTCTTTAAAATGGATCGTTTATGGATCTCAAAAGATAGAAGATCGAAGGAATATGAAGATGAAGTTGAGTGCTTTATTGCATTTGCAATACAAAATTCTGCAAATAAAACCTCTATTAAATATCCTTGCTTTCAATGTGGTAATATGATATTCAATACTCCTCAAAAGATTCGAGACCATTTGTTTTTCTTTGGAATTGATCAAAGTTACCATGCATGGTATTGACATGGAGAGGCAGCTCTAAGTGGCCCACCTTCCATAAGAGCAAACATTATGATAGACTTCAATTTGATGATCAATACAGTACAATAGAAATGGTTCAAGCTGCACATGATGATTGTCAAAATGATCCTGAATTATTTGCAAGATTACTACAAGATGTAGAAAAACTATTATATCATGGTTGCAGAAACTATACAAGATTATTTGCCTTTATCAAATTATACAACTTGAAAGTACGTTTTGGGTGGTCTGATAATAGCTTTTAAGAGCTTTTACAAATTCTTGGAGAAATGTTGTCTTTAAATAATGAATTGCCTTTGTCGATATATGAAGCAAAAAATACATTAAATTCTTTGGGGATGAAATATGAGAAAATACATGCATGTCCAAATGATTGTGTACTTTATCAAAAGGAGTTGAAAGATGCATCCTTATGTCCTACATGTGGAACTTCGAGGTGGAAGACAGATAACACAGGAACTAAGAGGAGAAAAGGAGTTCCTGCGAAAGTAATGTGGTATTTTCCTCAAATTCCAAGATTTAGAAGAATGTTTCAATCATCAAAAATTACAAAAGAGCTCATATGGCATGTTGAAGAAAGTAATTTTGATGGGAAAATACGTCATCCATCAGATTCACCATCATGGAAGCAAGTTGATCGCGGATGGCCTGAGTTATTCTTAGAACCTAGAAACTTGAGACTTGTAATTTCTACAGATGGCATAAATCCTCATAGTTCATTTAATAGCAAACATAGTTGTTGACCCATTCTCATGATAATTTACAACATTCTTCCATGGTTGTGCATGAAAATAAAATTTATGATATTATCTTTATTAATTTCAGGTCCATGATAACCTGGCAATGACATTGATGTCTATTTAGCACCACCAATAGAAGATCTAAAAACATTGTGGAAGGTCGGAGTTCAAGATTACGATTCACATAAACAAGAAATCTTTACATTAAGAGCCGTTCTATTATGGACAAACAATGATTTTCCTGCATATGGAAACATGTCAGGCCGCAAAGTTAAAGGATATTATGGTTGTCCAATATGTGAAAAAGAAATATATTCTTCTAGGTTAAAGCATGGAAAAAAGAACTCTTATACTGGACATAGACGATTTCTTCCAAGAAACCATCCATATAAAAAACAAAAGAAAGCATTTGATGGAAAACAAGAGTTTGGGTCACCTCCACAAATATTGACTGGCGAGGAAATATTAAAAAAAATTAATGGAATTTGCAATTCTTGGGGGAAAAAAAGGTTAATCTGGGAAAATATGAAATCAACAATACAAATTATTGGAAAAAGAAGTCTATATTCTTTGATCTTGAGTATTAGTAATATCTTCATATTCGTCATAATTTGGATGTAATGCATATTGAGAAAAATGTTTGTGAACGTATTATTGGTACCTTACTCAATATCACAGGTAAGACAAAGAATGTGCTTAATTCTTGCTTGGATCTTGTAGATATGAGCTTAAGGAGCAAATTGGCACCAAGGTTTGAATCGAAGAAAACATATCTCCCTCCTGCATGTTATACACTTTCTACAATGGAAAAGAAGGTGTTTTGCCAACACTTTCACAATTGAAGGTTCCATATGGATATTGTTCGAACCTTCGAAACCTCGTGTCAATGGAAGACTTGAAACTTAATGGATTAAATTCCCATGACTATCATGCATTAATAGAATAATTTTTGCCAGTTTTGTTACGTTCTATCTTGCCCAAGCATGTGAGTAGTACCATTTGTAGATTGAGTTTCTTTTTCAATGCTCTCTGTACTAAAGTCATTGATGTTCCTTTATTAGATGAGTTACAAAATGAGATAGTGGTGATATTATGTTTATTTGAAAAGTATTTTCCACATTCATTCTTTGATATCATGGTGCATCTTAATATGCATCTTATAAGAGAAGTGAGACTTTGTGGACCGGTTTACTTTAGGTGAATGTACACATTTGAAAGGTTTATGAAAGTGTCAAAAGGCTATGTACGACATTGTACTAGACCTGAAGGTTGTATTGCTGAATGCTATATTGCAGAAGAATGAATCGAGTTTTGTATAGAGTACTTATCAAATGTGGAAGTAATTGGAATTCCTAGTAGTTCAAACATTGACCACAAAGTCGGGGCACCAATATTTAGAGGTCTTAAGATGAAGGCCGATTCCAATTTATAGTTATAAGCACATCATTATGTATCGGAAAATACATCAATTGTCCAACCTTATATTGAGTAAGCATCACTAACTTTTTGTTTCTTATTTATTGTACATATAATATATTACTCTAATTATTTAATTATTATACATGACCTTATAGAGAGTACATGCAATGGCTAAAAGTGAAACATCCACGTAAATCAAAAAGGCAAAAGTGGTTACAAGATGAGCATGCTCGTACTTTTACCGTTTTGTTACGATAAAAGGTACTACAATGGTTTCTTAAATTTTCCTTTCTTTTACATTATTGGTTAACATATAAATGATAACTGTAACTTATTTCTATAGGTTAAAGTTGCAATGGGAAATAATGAACCTGTATCTGAAACCCTTAAATGAATAGCTGATGGTACAAGCTATTATGTGATGAAGTATAATGGTTATGTCATCAATGGGTGTCAATATAATACCAAGGAGCGTGATGATTTACTAGCTACCCAAAATAGTGGAGTTAGTATTATAGCAACAACAATAAAAATTGCTAGTGCTAAGGATAAAAATCATATTTTCGAAAAACTTTGTTTCTATGGGGTTATTACTGAGATTTGGGACCTTGATTATACTATGTTCAGAATTACAGTCTTCAAGTATGATTGGGTTGATAATAAGAATGGAATCAGGGTTGATGATCTTTGGTTTACCTTAGTTGACTTTAGCAGATTGGCTCATAAGTCAGATCCATTCATATTAGTCTCCCAAGCTAAGAAAGTCTTATATGTACAAGATGAGCTTAATACAAGATGATCAATTATTTTGTCAACTCCTCAACAAGACTTCACAGAAAGAGCAAACGATGATGATCCAATGGACATTTCTATTGAACACAATCTAGTCATATCTTCTTTGCCACAAGTTGAATTATTTGATGCAATGGATGACTGTGATCAAATTTGTATTCGAGATGATTATGAGCGAATTTGGGTTGAGAACAAATCATAAATGTATCTAATTTTTATCTTTGTTATGGTACTGTGAATTGATATGCTTCTATAGTTTTTTGTATTTTAAATGTATGCTTAATAGTTAATTTATTCATCTTTGTTATTAGATAATTGTTATGCTTTCAATTTTAGTTAATGTTAGGTTGATAATATTCAAAACATTGACAGTATTATGTTTTATGCAAAGCAGCTGATTAGGTAATGCCTTTAATTAGTTAATTTTTTATTCTTTAAATTTTTTTGGATATTTTTATACTTTTATTTAAATATTATAAATATATTTATAATAGGTATGGAAACAGAACAACAAGATAAAGCAACTACAAGAAATAGATGTAGAGGGATAACAATAAAGACTATGATTATCAAGAATAGGAGCAAAGCAATAAAACTTGCAGTAAAGTATAATGTTGATGGTGTTTATGTCGGACAAGCTACGATGCATCTCACAAGTTATTTATGCATATTGGTACGTACCATGGTCCCAATTAGATATTACACTTGGCACCATGTACCTAAGCAATTGAAGAATAAATTGTGGGACTCAATTGAGGTAAACTTGTAATTCTTTTTTCTATCTATAACTTTTTATAATTATATTTGCAAATTTTTTTAACAACTAATAACTATGTTCATTACTTCTAGGCTGTATTTACATTGGATTATAAAAGTAGAAGGAACTGTATGAAATTAATTGGTAGGTGTCTTAGATCTTTTAAGAACATGTTGACTACAAAGTATATCATTCCTTTCAAAGACCAACTAGATCTTCTTAAAAAACCACCAGTTGAATACAGTTTTATTTAAGATGAAGATTGGACAGTTTTTGTCAAAGAAAGATTATCTCAAAGATTTCATGTAAATTCCTAATTATTTTCATGTCATATACTCATTTTTTCTTTACTTAATATACATTAAAATTTGTAGGAGTTTAGAGAAGTTCAAAAAGAAAGAAGGAAAAAACATATTTATAATCAACATCTTAGTTGGAAGGGATATGCTGGTCTTGAGGAAGAGATAGTAAATTAAAGATGTTGTTACTTTACTTTTTATTTTATGTTGAATTTTCCTAGAGACTCATTATATTACATTTCAATATTGTAAAAGTTGGTAGAAATCGGCTTTACTAAAGTTATTGATAGAAGTGTATTATGGAAGAAAGTAATGGAGAAAAAAAATAGCACGTATGATGAAGTTGTCATTCTGGTAGTGGAGAAGATTGTAAGTATAAGTTATGGAACATATATTTCATTTATGTTAATAACTTATTTATATTAACCAATATGACATTTAATTTTATAATATCATTATGTATCAGGATAAGATGTTGCAATAGTCACAAGAAAGTAGTTTGAGTTTCAATGGAAATGACATACTTACCGAAGCATTGGGAACTCCTGAATATAGTAGTCGAGTACGAGCTAAAGGAAAGCATTATACTCCATGACAATATTTTTATTCTATGGCAGATAGTGTTTTATAAAAATTTATGAAAGAATCACAAGAGCGACAATCAAAGTTTGAGGCAAAGATTTTATTCCAACTCTCTCATATGGTACCCACCGCACCTCAATTTAATGTTGGTAGCTCTAACATGCTCCAAACACATATTGTCATTCCTGAAAGTGTTGAGCAACCAAAACATCGAGTAGAAGACCACACTCCTCCAATGCTAAAAGCAAACAAGGTAAGTTGTATTTAATATTATGTTCTATAAAAAAATATGTTAACACAAACTCATAATTTTCATATCAACTTACCTAGTTGATATGAAAATATAGAAGTAATGTTACAATATAAGTTTGTATAATAAATTATATTAATAAGCTTATTAAGTTATGATAACTCAATTTTGTCTAACTAATTCTTTCCTAATTGGAAATTATCAACTTTAGATGATTGCATATAACTAAACAATATTGTTTCATTTTACAGGTAAGGAATTGTCAGTTGACCATAGGGACAAAAAAAATGTAGTTGCAGCTGGAACAATGATACTTGAATGTAGTGTTAACTTCCTTGTTGCTGTGGATGTTTCTTATTATCCAAATGTATTACTTCATGTACCTATTCCAAGCCAAATTACTACTATTGAGCATCAAATTTTTTGTCATGCCCAATTAGTCATTCTTACTACTCATCGCATCCAGGTATGTGCTTTTTTTTAAAATAAAATATTTCTTGTTAATAATAAAAAAATAATTTTATCTAGGATAATTCTTATATATACAAAGATATTTTATGTTTGATAGGATTAAAAGAAATTTAAGAAATAGAGGAATAAAGAGAGAACATTGATTTTTAAGGATGAGAACCCTGTAGATATCACCAAGGTAAGTTATTAAACATAAGTAAGCTTATAAGTATGCATATTTATAAAATTATAAATATTATGTTGTTACACTAATGTTAATTATGTAGTTATCATTGTGTAATGGTGGTACTTGACATAAGGAATTTGATCGCCTATTACCTTGATTCCTTGCATCATCAACCTTCAGATGATCTTAAAGACATTGTTAATATGTAAGTTTTCCCCTTAATATTATAGAATGAAGCATAGTTGGTAACAAATTTTTTTTTCTTCATGCAGGGCTCTAAGAATTCATCAATTTAAAAAATATAAATCATCAAAAAGAGAGCCTAATTAGGTTGTATTAGGGGTAAATAACTCATAAACTGAGTAATAAAATATTTAGTGTCTTCATCTTAATTTTAAACTTAGTACAATATGACTTGCAAGTAACTCCATATATATATATATAATGATTTTTTTTCCATTCAGTGCCCAAGACAACAAGGTAGTGTTGAATGTGGATACTATGTGATGAGATATATGAGAGATATTATTCTCGATCAAGGATGTCTTATAACAAAGTTATGTGTTGATTTTTTGGTTCTCAATATATCAATGTTTTTTTTATTTTCCAATTTAATTGATAAAAATATTGCTTTACTTTTCAACAGTTTAATGGGATAAAATCATACAACAAAGATGAGTTGGATGAAATACGATCTGAATGGGTGATGATGGTGACTCAATTAATACTTTCCTCGCTTTGAAAAGCATTGGGGACACCTTTTTGTATTGAAGCATGAACAAATTTTGGCATTTTCAACTTTAACTTTTGATGAGGTTCATACTTTATATTTCTTTTGCCCCAAACTATGACTGAAAGTATTGTTAGACATAATCATTTGAAGACATTTTAGTATTTTCTTACACATTCATGATATTTCTCTAATTTCCAAAGATTGAATTATGTTCGTATATTGTATGCATGATTCATAGGCATTTAAAGGTAAACTTTTTTTTGGTCAAGTTAGAAGATCTTCCAACTTTGGAATTGTCCATGAACTATTGTGATAATAAAGGTATTTTTCATAATGAAATCAAGTTTATTACTTCTTACTTTCTATTAAATATTTTAAAATTGAATATGCCATTGGAATTTTATTGTTATCATATTATCTTTTGTTTATGTTGTCAACTATTGATTATTTTTTGTAGATTGACAATTAAAAAAATTGTGATTTCGACTTTTGACTTCAATACTTTACCACAACATTATAAATTACTTTTTCACCCTTATAAAACACAATTATTATTTCAAGGCACAATTTTTTTTACGTAGCTTTTTATTTTATTAATGAATCTAAAACTATAAGTTGATTGGATTACTATATATGTGTAATCAATATAACTTGAAATTACATTACATAGCATCTCATCTAGTTTTTTTTATGTATTGGGAAGATGTCAAGTAATTTAACTTTTCATTTTATTAAATTTAATTGATTTTCGTAGTGTTTCTTTCAAGTAGTTTGTGAGATCTTTCAACTAATTACACACATATATGTTTTTAATGAATTATAATTATTTTGTATTTTAAAATATTTTATCAACTTTTATGCCATAATTGATAAATCTCTTGCTTTATATTTTACCAATTACTACTAACTTTGTTTTTGTTTTTGTTAATTTTTTTTAATCATATATGTCAATTGTTATATAAATTATTTTCATGATATGTTGTTATCATTCCTTCTTTTTTATTTTTCAATGCTTTATAATAATTTTTTTTTCTGCAAGTGTAATTAATTATTGTTCATTTTTTGTATGTCAGTTTCATTTTTTGGAAATTAACTTTCAAATCAGCCAAGCTAGCATGAAGCAGTTTCTTGGAGATAAGGCACAATTGGGTTGCATATATAAGAAATTTTGAATTGAATTAAAGAAATGAATGTTAAAATTGTGATATATATTTTTTTAATGAAACGTAAGAAGTCCAAGTTCCCCATTGTAATTAAAAACTTTAATCTTGGTATGGATTGTAATGTATATTTTTCTTATGTGCATGCAGAATTATAATAACAGGTGAAAATATATTTACAATAATTATTATATTGATATTTAATTAAATCATTATCTTCCTTGACACTTTTACTAAGTGTCATTGTATACAAATATTTTAAGATTGATATAACAAATTATGATATTTTCTGAGTGTCAAGGTCGACTGGTATAATTAATATTGATAGTTTATTTTAGCGTCAAGGTTTTTTTCAACGACACTTCTAAAAAACGACATTATAGGCAAATACTTTTAATGACAGGCTAGGGGATGACACTATCGATAAGCGACATGAATTATATTTAATGATGCTTTTTAAGCATCTATGATTATGTTTTTTGTTGTAGTGAAATGACTAAATTTCAATTGTCTCATAATTTGACAAAATTTATTACATGAATTATATTTCACAAGATGAATTCAATAGTAATGTCTATTTTATCATCCGAATTCAAAAAATGTTCATATTTTTCTTATGAAAAATTTACTATTTTCCCCCTTTTTTCTAGAGTATTCATATTAGTTACTTTTTTTTTGGGTTTCACATAATACCCATCACATTATGTAAATAATTACTTCTTAGGAAATACCCATCATTTTACATATTTTTTTTTCAAGCTTCTTTAATTCCTTGGAACATCTTCTGATCCACTTACCTTATGAATCAATGATAGCAAATTCTATGTAATAGAAATGAATGTATCTATTTGAGAGGTTATATATTTTTTAATTTGTCATCTATCATTTTCAATGTATCTGTCAAATAAACATTATTGTAATGGAGTTTTTTTTTTAAATATTTTTGAAAATCAAAAATTAATATTTTGAAATAAAGCCAACGTTAAACGATAGATATGTAATTCATATTTGGTTGAAAAAGCTTTGCCATTTTATGCTTATTACTTTTGAGCCACAAGTGTATGATAGGCATCATAAAATATCACGAAATAGTGATTAAAGTATGATGGATGGATCAGAACAAGAAGGTATGCTTTTCATTTTTAACAATGTGGGTCAATCATATAGTAGCATAAAATCAAGATATTTGTTAAATGACCAAGAGTATCATATTGTTCACACATATTTCTTATTGAACTATGAGAAAGTGAAACTATATATTGAGTAATATTTATTTTTATTTTGTATTAGCATTTCTTTCTCATGGTATGTGATATATCATTGCTAATATTCAAAATAACTTTAATTTTTTTTTATAGAATTTATACTAAGGAATTAAGACAAAGTAAACCACATATTAATGATGATGAATTTGATACTGAAATTAACAAAGATTTTGCATTGTTGTTTGAGAGATTTGTCAATAAATAACTTTGTATGTTTCCTCCTTATAAATAACATGCCTAAGTATGTTAGTTTCATGTTAGAATTTCTTCTGCCTCAATAGTGATTATGTGAAACTATTAGATTGCACAGAAATTTAAACAATGCGAACCACAACAATCAAATACCAGTTTTAACATAGTTTACTAACCGTTCAACATGATTGACTATGTCCACTAAAAAGTTCTTAGCACTAACATATTAATAACCAAATATTACAATACAAAATCACACATAGATATATATATATATGAAAAACAAAGCGTAGAACAAATTATGCATACAACCAATTTATAGGAAAAACAAATAGGATTTTATAAATGGAATAGGTCTGATCAACAAAGTGGACTCAGTCAACAGGACCATCTTTATTATCCAAGTGCCACGTGACCAATCTCTCAACACATTAGTACCTATACCATTAAATAAAATAGATAAACAAGAAAACAAATGGTTAAATAGATAACAAAATAAATTATATACTACATTTCATTATATTCTTTAAATCCTTCTTTAGGCAAATTATCTGTCATCAAATATCTTTAATAGAAAAATAAATGATCTTGCAAGAGTACTATTATGAAGTTTTTCGATCTATCCCATACATTATGTAAATACATACAAATTTCATACTTTAAAATATGGTTCAAATAGAGCTAAAATGAATAATGATATATGTAATAAGAGACCTAACTATACTACATCTAATATTGATTTACAAGATCGATTAATTGAAATTCTATAATTGGAGTATTCAACTTTACCAATTAAGAGGATAATTCTATTTAAGTGTGAATGATTTGATCATATTCTAAATTTGAATACTTATATTCATTATCAATACAATATTGTGAATGTATGCTACAAAAAATATTATTGAAAGTATGATCCATTCATTCTCGTGGTTTAATCAGAACAAGTGCATTATACCACTTATCCAACCACAAGAATAAATTCTAGTGATTGGTAGGCTATTTGTAAAATAAAAGTTAGATCAGTTATACAAGTTCCTAAAATGGATGTCCTAGTCACAACATCGCATGTGCTTGTATTTCAAAAAAATATTATGAAAGTTCATCATATCAATACTATGGTAGATGATGAACCTAAAACATTGATAGGTAAAGATTGAAACTATTTAGATATTGATAATGCATATAATGAAGAAGATAATGAACAAGAATTAATAGCACAATCAGATGAGGATGAAGATTTGGATGGAGATTATTTGTGTGATATATCCAATGATGATTAGACTTTAATTAACTTTGATGTTATGTTATATTATTTTTATTTACTATTATATTTCATTTGTTGAATAATATTTGTTTTTAACTTATGCACTTATTAAAGTATTTGTAATGATCTTTTGTTAGTATGCATTATTGATTAACTATAATTGTTATCTTTAAATGTTAGGATGTTTATAAAAATTGAATTAGGTATGAAAGGTAACAATTCAAGTGGTCGAGGATTTCAATCCCTAGGTCTGTCACCGACATTTCATATTCATCTCATTATGTAGCAACTGGGAATGCTAGATTTATCTCACCTATCGTAGGAGGTACACATGATGCTACTACAACATCAACAAAGAATAGATTCATAATTCATGGTTAGCATGTAATGTTATAGAATATGTATTTTACAAAAAATTATTACTTCATGCATGAATATTTTTTTTTGTTTTGGTTTTACATGAATTTTTTTACATCTCTTTGCTATATTGTAAATATACATTTTTTAAAATCTGGTATAATTTATCAGTAACTAACTCAGATTTTGTTGTTGCACCAAATTATCATTATCATCTAAAATAATAATTATTAGCATGCTAATTTTTGTCTGCTTTAATTTTCAAAAAATAATAAAAATGAAAATTACACCAAATTAGTAACATAAGTCTGCTTTTTTTTTCATTTATATGTATATGTATATGCTTATGTTATTTTACCCACATGTTTATTCTTTATGCTTCTCATATAATCGAGAAGATATTTAAAGAGAAACTAATTGAGGAATGTATAAAGTGGAGCAAACTACTCTCGAATATGGAGTATTATTATGAATAATTTAAAATACAATTTAATGCATGCGGCCTAATTGAAAAGTGTTGCATTATTAATTATTATAACAAAAATAATGCAATACTATACAAAGCCAAATAGTATTCCTCGAGATGTTTGGAATAGATGGTGAAAATATTGGAATAGTGAAGAGTTCAAGGCTTTATCCCAGATGACATCTTAAAATTATCAACCAGAGAAAGCTTATGAATGATTATGAGCTTTAAAACATATTGGTAATTCTAACATAACTTATCAACATTCTATAGATTTGGTAACAGTCTTTTCCCAGTTATTTTTTGATGTTAACTTTGTGTATGATAGGATATTAATTTAATCAAAATATTTCATATACATATTTTGTTAATAGTATTTAAGCACATGCACAAGAAGAATTGTGTGGATTCTTTGTAGACAAATAATCAAATGATACTAATACAAGTTTTTCAATATTTACTTTCATTAAACATGTTAATTTGCAGGGATACATAACCACTTTAAGGTCACATCAGAAAGAATGAAGTCATCTATTAAATTTGACATAAATTCAATCTACGCATCATAATAACTTAGTAAATCATGAAAATTGATAATACACATCACAAATAATCTATGCATTATAGAATGGTATATACATAGAATAGTGAAGTAAACCAAAAGAAACTCATCCCATTCATCAAAAAAGTCACGCCTCTAATGAGAAAATGATGCATTATAATTTTTAGTGGACTTCTATGTGCATGCATAGCTTATGTATGTAATTGCAAAGAACCTATCATTTATATCTTTTAGGCAAGTACCAATGCATGCAAGTCATGTACAATATAAGAGATATAACCAAATGAAAAAGAATATAAAAATGTAATATAAACTATAAAAATAATTGTAAACATCAAGGGCAATTTAAGAAATTAATATAAAAAGCATTTATTTTCCTTTTTTTTAACTCTATGTGAAATATAATATATACATCAATTATTCATATAAGTTCGACTAATTGTTTCTCTTGAAGATGTTATTTACAATATATACATCAATTACATCTTTGAGATGTGTCATGGTTTCATGTTGTAACTCGCTATGTTTTTATAATGTTTTTATTTTCAGGCCATTAGAGTGAATCCAAAAAAATGACAAGTGTACGAACTTTATCCATGCATCTACATTTTATTTAGGTTTTGTCTAGTGTTCATCATCTGCCTCTTCCCATTACAATACTTATTTGATGAGCTAAGGGAATAGATATAGGAAATTCAAGAAAATTTGCAAAGAAAAAAAAAATGAAGAGATGCAAATCAAATTAAAGAGATGTAAAGAGATAAGATGGGTGTATTTGAAAATTTTTGTATGACACATATTTGTAAAAAAATAGTAATTAATTGAATATATTTTATGTATACAATTGTGATGGTATAATTACACACAAAAACATAAATATATGAAATATATTTCCATTGCTAAATATCAAAATGGAAAAATTTAATTACACACAAGAACATAAATATAATTACACACAAGAACTCTACCTTCCATTCCTATTTCCATTCCTAGTTTAGAAATGGAAAAATTTAACTACACAATTTAAAATATATCCGCACAAATTTTATTTCTAAAATTTAGAAAATAGCCATATAGAAATGAAAATTTATATTTCTAATTTCGAAATTTATAATTTGTTTCTTTCTTTAGTGTTGTAATATATTATCTCTTCGTATTTTTTTAATATTATTATCAAATTAATTTTGTTATCATTTTATAAAATATTTGAAAGATACAAAACATGTGCTATCTATCAAATTAATTACAAAACAATCATCAATAAAAATAATCAAATATCTAAAGATCTATAATGTATTATTTCTATTATATTGCTATTCGTCTATCATGCCAAATGTGTTAGGAATGCTCAAGCAAAGGATTTAGCATATAAAATTTTTATCTAAGCAACTTCTCATTATTTCATAGATATATATATATTTATACACACACAATTATGAATATACATAATAGGATTTTTTGCATATATGTGTGTGTGTGTGTGTGTGTGTGTAAGCATGTATGAGAAGTTATGCATATTATGTGTACATTATTATTTTGATTTAATTTATATGCACATATATACAATATATATGTAAATATATAGATGTGTGTGTGTGTGTGTTAATATACAATATATATACATAATTATAAAAATATCATCCATTCACGTATGCATATATACATAAATATATATATGATATATATGTATTAATATACTACATAAATATATTGTATGCATATTATATGATATATATATTGTATGAATGTTTAATTATATGGAATTTGTATTTTATATGCATTAAAGTTTAAATATAGTCTATCTCCACATTTATTATTTTGTATTTAGTTAACCCAAAACAAATACTTCATAATTAAACTCTTAATGCACCTTCTCGAATTTAATAAATTTTAATTCATTCCATTATTGTTCGCATCACAATGAGCAACAATGCGAAGCTTACTTTCTTGAAACGATACCAAACAAAATACTTGTTCGCAAATAGTGCCTCACTGCCTCAAAACTTAAAACCACCAGCTAGAGCGAAAATCACATCTAGCGGGTGGCAAGCGGCACATTGCAGGCAAGTCTCGGGCCGCCCTGAAAGCCTCTCCGACACTTTCTCTCTTCAACTCTCCCTCACGCTCCTGTTGTTCGATAGCCATTCTAAGGCCATCGCAGCGACACTCAGCGTCGATCTCTGCCATTTGTTGGCAGCATCTCCGAAGTTGTCCAGTTTGGTAGCCATCCCGGACGCCTTGCGAGCCCCTGGACTTGCATTCCTCCCTGAGGTATTGCTGGCAGTGTTGGAGATTCTGCTGACGCTGGACTTGCTCGCGGCAGCTCCTGCGGGATTCTCTTGGGTTCTCTTCATCGACAAGCACTGTTGTGCTGTAGATAGATGCATTGGCAAGAAGAATAGCAGAGAACAGCATGGCCAGGAGAAGGGTGATCTTTTCCATCGTGATGTTGGTGTGATGTGGGTAATTCGTAATGCCTGGCCTGGGTGGATTATTAGCTGCCCCGCGGGATGGGTATTTAAGCACATTTTCTTAGTATTTGATCAGAATCTGTTGACGAATGCTGGAACGGAAGGTTACACACGTAAGGGGTAGTAGGCACGACAAGTAGACTATTTGCATGCATGCACGAACTTACGCGACATACCCACCCTCGAAGTCATCGAACTGTACGTCTATCCACACATGTAGAAATTATTGGTCTGGTTATCACGTCTACGTAAATGAGGAAATCAGGAAATGCGAAATAAAAAAAATGTTATATATTTCTGCTAAATTTTTGAAGTACATAAAGGGCATTTGTTTGGAGTATACCAGATGCAAAGTAATTAACTTAATTTTTTAAAATTAAAATAATAGCACCCAAACGAAAATTATTAATTTTTTGGTACTCATACGCATAAAAACTGATTTTATCTCATTTTTATAAAAAGTTTAAACACACACTTCTTAAGCCATGTATAGAAATATTATAAGTCATTGAAAAATACGACTTCAAATAAATTACAAAAATTATTGTAGGTTGCATATAAATGCATAAAGATCTAAGAAATGTCAATGTGGTTAGAAGAAATAAATCATCTTTTGGGATTACCTTATTGAAAATAAATTTGATTGGGCACAATTTAGATGTAAATTATAATGTACATTGAAATAACTTTTTTTTGATATTATTTTTAATACTATCATGAATGTAGAAGGTAAAATATAAGGAAATACTAAATCAAGAGAGGATTTAAAGAGTTATGTTAATGTTCATAGTTACATATGGATAAATAAACAAATATATTTTTAAGTCTCGTTATAGTCTCGACAATGATGCAAAAGATGCTTATGCAAATAGATAATAGAGCTCAGGTTTCTGAAGGTTATGCATCTAACATGGAAAGATGTATTGATATAAAATTATAAATAAGTATAAGTTATTTGGGATAAAAAGTTGTGATTTCCATGTATTTATACATAGGCTAATATATGACTCCCCAATCCCCAAGGAATCCTATTTATTCATCACACAACAAAAATATTAATAAATATATTTTTAATTTCTTACAAATGTTGCCTACACATATTGTTTTTCATTCATTTGCTCAACAGAATAAAACAATACATAATATACAATTCAAGCCACAACTAGCTTTCACAACACATGTAATCTCGCATTTGGTCTTTTATCTACACTAAACCTGTACATGAAAGGAGGTTCACATAACGAAGTGAAGAAAGCTTAGTAGAGGTAAACTTCTACAAAACTACTCACCACCTAAGTGTATGTAAAAAAATCATATGTACATATCAATACTCATTCAAGTACAATATTTACATGAATGTAAACATAGATAAATTATTTTTATACACTATCCTGAGTCTCACTGATTACTCCACGCATGTCGAAGCCAAGTGTGACATTATATTATATATTTATTTATTTAGTTATTGGACATATTCTGAAAAATATGGACCTCCAAAAAATAATATTGGACATTCTTCAAAAAATATAGACTTTCTCTAAAAATATATTGAATACTCTGAAAAATACTGCATAATTTAGTTTGGACATTGTCCCATTTTGATTCCATATAAATAATATCCATATAATTTTATATATATCAACTATGCACACAGTCATTTATTCGTATATTCTCGTACATATGAAATGAAAGATATCACTTATGATAAACTATGTTTCATGCACAGTTATAACTACATGAACATAAATCACATTAAAATATATTTTTTTAAACAAAACACAAATTTTTTATCAATTAATCATTCACAATTTAATTTCTAAAATGATTATGAATTAAATTATCATTTACGGCCATTTATGGCGTTAATGGAAAAATAATATAATAGTAGAAAATCCCTACCTCTCGAAATATTTAATACCAAAACTTCTGGAATTTGATACTAAACATGAAACTTTCGTCACATAAAGCAACTTTATTCTTAGAATATTTGTTCTGATACCAAAATAATCAACTAATTGCAAAATATCTTATACAATTCTTTTTTTCTCTCAACACTAAACCCTCTCTCTCTCTCTCTCTCTCTCTCTCATTTCCATCTGTTTTCAATATTTCTTGTTTTTCACGTTCATTTTCATATTATTATTATTATTTTATTAAAAATAATAAAAAATACAATTCCCTTTTGACATCTTGGATGCGCATGCATGCAATCCATACTTTACTTTATTATTATTATAATATTATTATTTTAATTAATAATAAATAAAATAATATAAAAAAACACTACAACAAACTTCAAATTAATGACGGTTTGTTCCTTGACGCTTTAGAAAATATCATTATTCTATTTATAATTAGATATTTCATGACATTTTTCTAAAAACATCATTATTTGGAACATGTTTTTTGTTTTTATGGCACTTACTAGAAGTGTCATTGTTAAGACTAATAAGTTAGGAAATTTCTTGACTCCTTAAAAAATGACAAGAAAATATGGCTGAAAATTAAAACCTTATAACTTTTATAAGTGTCATTGATATGAATATTTTTAGTAATAATATTTTAAAATAAGTAATAATATTTAAAAATTTACTCTAGATTAATAAAAAAATTATCAATTTTTAGTTAAAATATTTATTAAAAATAAAAAGAAACTTATGATCAAATTAAAAAAATTTAAATATTTTTACATTCAAATTTGAATTTATATTTATAAAATAAGTAATAATATTTAATTTTAAAATTAATCAGTTAATATTTAATTTATCCCTAAGAGAAATAATAATAAAATAAAATTTAAGGTCATTTAATAAAATGATGTGATTAATATAATATTTTATTTATCTTCATTTAATAAAATGAAGATTCGCTAGAAAGACGAGCACGGCTTCTTCATAACGTTTGGCCTTTTCTAATAGCTCGGCTTCAAGCAGCGTGTCTCCAATATCCTTAGCCATCTTTGTAGTATCCAGGAAGTTTCCCATTCAGTTTCTAATTGTATCAGCTCTTCCAACACTTTACTTTTTTCAAAATACTATGCATTGAATCACTGGAATTGAAAGGTTAACATATTTCATAATTGTGAACTTGTCTCCAAGCTTTTTGCATTTCTTCGTAGCATCCTCCAAAATCTTCTATTTTGCATCTTCTATTATGCCCCCGTCTCTTTTCATGTAATTATATTGCGTGGCATGTTCTTTCATGTTGGAAATGTAATAGAGTCCCTCGTCGAACGCTCCCCCTTTTGACAGCACTCAATACATTTGCTTAAGAAGTTGCCTTTAGCGTAAGCATTGCTGCCAGCATATAATGATGCTTGCATGAAACATTCTGTAGCTTCTTCAAGTTTGGGAATATGAAATCTTTCCATAAATTAACAAAAAACCTGCAGCAGAATCGGAGTCACACTGGATTGCAAATTTGCAGCGGAAAGATAAAAATTAATATTGTTTGTATAATAAATTATATTAATTAGATATGTCATGACATTTTTCTAAAACATCATTATTGGAATATTTTTGTTTTTATGGCACTTACTAGATGTGTCATTGTTAAGACTAATAGATTATTAAGACTAATAAGGGGCTGAAAAGTATAAACCTTGTCACTATTATAAGTGTCATGGATATAAAAATATTAATTTTGAATTTATTGAATTGGAATTAATTAGTTTGAATTTTTTATATGTAAAATATGTAATATGTTTTAAAATGATGCTGGCAACAAACTGGAAGAGTTGAGTGAAAGAGTCTCGGCTTGCTTCTCTATGGTTTCGTTTTCCATTTCTCATTGATGGAATTTTCTTTGCTTATTTATATCGTTCATCCTCTGGGTTGTTGTATTATCGCACATGATCTCAGTGAATAAATTCTTACGCGTTGTACTACAGGTCCTCTCCACCCTTTATTGTTAATTTTGTAGATATGTTACCAAAATGCATGATGCTTAATGGCTACCCTTGTTATACATAAAATTTTGTAGCTTGGCAGGACAAAATAAAAAGCCAAAAGAGTATAAATGAGATCGAAAGAGAAATTGGCGTCAATTATTTTTTTTTTTGTTTTTTTTTTTTTTTGGGGGGGGGGGGTTTTTTTTGTCATTAGTTCTACACAGCTTTTTTACGAACTGTGGAAAGTGGAGTTGTACATGGCTTGCAGCATATCTTCGGCATCGTGTGTTGTGTTGCTATTTGTGAAGTTTAATTAGTAATGTTTCCTTCAATCACTACATATTTTGTGATGTTGGTGCTTGGTTTGTCGGTGATTTTGCCGTAGTTGAGTTATCGGCTTCCTATTTTCAAGTTACTATTCTATCAAAGAGTATAATAAATTCTTTTCCATATCCCATTTTTAGGCTCAGTCTGTAGTTCTTCTTGCAAGGTCCAATTTGCTCATTACAAGGGATATAGATGGACAAATCTTGTTGTTGGCTTTGAGCAAGTAATTATCCATTCTTTTTATTTTTTATCTCGTGTCATTTTTATACACGTTGTTCTATTTGTTCTCTCCTCCTCTATTTTAAGACTGTGAAAGTATGGAAAAAAAGGAGGCAATAATTTCAAAAAATATGTGCTCTATAGTCATGCCATTTAAAAATCAATTAGCCTAAGGACCTAGAGACATGTAATGTCATATCTATAAATTCGTCTAGGTCACGTATTTATTTATTTTATGGTAGATATTACAGCAAAGTCAAAATATATTATTATATTATATAGAAATAGATGATAGGTAAATTAATACTCACCTAATTAAATACTTTTACTTTATTTTTTAAATGATTTCTATACATTGAGAAGTATGAATAGAATATTAACTATCTTCCTCACAAAAAGAAATAAAAGAAAAGAGAGATATTATTATCAAAACAAAAAGATGTACCTTATATACCTAGGAATATTGATTATAGGAAATGAGAAATTAAACAAAGTATTTATAAAAATATACACAAATAAGGATATTACTATCAAAAAGAGAATATATATGTTATATACCTTTTATACATGAGAATATTAATTATTAAAAATGAGAAATTAAGCAAAGTATTTGTTAAAATAAGCTACACAAATAAGGAAAATAAGATTTGTGAGTCCAGTAAATAGTAGATAGAATTTTTAAGTAGCTAGAAATAAATAAATTATATAGTTAAAAGGAAAATACATGGCCAATAAAAATTTTGCTTTTCTCAAAATACTTTTTATCTTCTCTTTTCTTTAGACATGTTTGATAAAAAAATCATCTTGTTTTTTCTTTTCCCCAATGTAATGTCTTTTTTCTTATAAATTAGAGAATTAGCTTTTACTCAAATATGATTTAAATAATTTTTCGTTAAAAAAATAACAAAAAAAGAATAAAAAACCTATACACTAGAATGCATGATGGGGGCTTCTAGGATCGGATTTGGAGGAGAATAAAATATTTTTTATTAATAAATTAACTTTTCTCATATTTGACTTTTATATAAAGAATAATTAAATAATATTTTTTTGTTTAAAATTTTTTTTCTAAGAATCATACTAACTATGAGAAATAATTTCTCATGTTTAAATATTATTCTAATCATGTTGACTATGTAAACAAATTCAACATTATTATAATATTAATGCTCATCCCTTCTATATTATACTGACATACTTATTAATATTTTATTAAATGATTTTTGAATTTTTTTAAAGATAAAAAAGGTTGCTAAATGAATAATATTGGAATGTTGATTTGTTCTTCCATTTGAAGTGTGATCACTATTGGAAATAATTTGTTCTTTTAAAATGGATCGTTTATGGATCTCAAAAGATAGAAGATCGAAGTAATATGAAGATGGAGTTGAGTGCTTTATGCATTTGCAATACAAAATTCTGCAAATAAAACCTCCATTAAATGTCCTTGCTTTCAATGTGGTAATATGATATTCAATACTCCTCAAAAGATTCGAGACCATTTGTTTTTCTTTGGAATTGATCAAAGTTACCATGCATGGTATTGACATGGAGAGGCAGCTCTAAGTGGCCCACCTTCCATAAGAGCAAACATTATGATAGACTTCAATTTGATGATCAACAGTACAATAGAAATGGTTCAAGCTGCACATGATGATTGTCAAAATGATCCTGAATTATTTGCAAGATTACTACAAGATGTAGAAAAACTATTATATCGTGGTTGCAGAACTATACAAGTTATTTGCCTTTATCAAATTATACAACTTGAAAGCACGTTTTGGGTGGTTGATAATAGCTTTTAAGAGCTTTTACAAATTCTTGGAGAAATGTTGTCTTTAAACAATGAATTGCCTTTGTCGATATATGAAGCAAAAAATACATTAAATTCTTTGGGGATGAAATATGAGAAAATACATGCATGTCCAAATGATTGTGTACTTTATCGAAAAGGAGTTGAAAGATGCATCCTTATTTCCTACATGTGGAACTTCGAGGTGGAAGACAGATAACACAGGAACTAAGAGGAGAAAAGGAGTTCATGCGAAAGTAATGTGGTATTTTCCTCCAATTCCAAGATTTAGAAGAATGTTTCAATCATCAAAAATTACAAAAGAGCTCATATGGCATGTTGAAGAAAGTAATTTTGATGGGAAAATGTCATCCATCAGATTCACCATCATGGAAGCAAGTTGATCACGGATGGCCTGAGTTTCTTAGAACCTAGAAACTTGAGACTTGCAATTTCTACAGATGGCATAAATCCTCAGTTCATTTAATAGCAAACATAGTTGTTGACCCATTCTCATGATAATTTACAACATTCTTCCATGGTTGTGCATGAAAATAAAATTTATGATATTATCTTTATTAATTTCAGGTCCATGATAACCTGGCAATGACATTGATGTCTATTTAGCACCACCAATAGAAGATCTAAAAACATTGTGGAAGGTCGGAGTTCAAGATTACGATTCACATAAACAAGAAATCTTTACATTAAGAGCCGTTCTATTATGGACAAACAATGATTTTCCTGCATATGGAAACATGTCAGGCTGCAAAGTTAAAGGATATTATGGTTGTCCAATATGTGAAAAAGAAATATTCTTCTAGGTTAAAGCATGGAAAAAGAACTCTTATATGGACATAGACGATTTCTTCCAAGAAACCATCCATATAAAAACAAAAGAAAGCATTTGATGGAAAACAAGAGTTTGGGTCACCTCCACAAATATTGACTGGCGAGTAAATATTAAAAAAAATTAATGGAATTTGCAATTCATTGGGGAAAAAAGGTTAATCTGGGAAAATATGAAATCAACAATACAAATTATTGGAAAAAGAAGTCTATATTCTTTGATCTTGAGTATTATCTTCATATTCGTCATAATTTGGATGTAATGCATATTGAGAAAAATGTTTGTGAACGTATTATTGCTACCTTACTCAATATCACAGGTAAGACAAAGGATGTGCTTAATTCTTGCTTGGATCTTGTAGATATGAGCTTAAGGAGCAAATTGGCACCATGGTTTGAATCGAAGAAAACATATCTCCCTCCTGCATGTTATACACTTTCTACAATGGAAAAGAAGGTGTTTTGCCAAACACTTTCACAATTGAAGGTTCCATATGGATATTGTTCGAACCTTCGAAACCTCGTGTCAATGGAAGACTTGAAACTTAATGGATTAAATTCCCATGACTATCATGCATTAATAGAATAATTTTGCCAGTTTTGTTACGTTCTATCTTGCCCAAGCATGTGAGTAGTACCATTTGTAGATTGAGTTTCTTTTTCAATGCTCTCTGTACTAAAGTCATTGATGTTCCTTCATTAGATGAGTTACAAAATGAGATAGTGGTGACATTATGTTTATTTGAAAAGTATTTTCCACATTCATTCTTTGATATCATGGTGCATCTTAATATGCATCTTATAAGAGAAGTGAGACTTTGTGGACCGGTTTACTTTAGGTGAATGTACCATTTGAAAGGTTTATGAAAGTGTCAAAAGGCTATGTACGAAATTGTACTAGACCTGAAGGTTGTATTGCTGAATGCTATATTGCAGAAGAAGAATCGAGTTTTGTATAGAGTACTTATCAAATGTGGAAGTAATTGAATTCCTAGTAGTTCAAACATTGACCACAAAGGGGCACCAATATTTAGAGGTCTTAAGATGAAGGCCGATTCCAATTTATAGTTACAGCACATCATTATGTGTTGGAAAATACATCAATTGTCCAACCTTATATTGAGTAAGCATCACTAACTTTTTGTTTCTTTATTTTTGTACTATAATATATTACTCTAATTATTTAATTATTATACATGACCTTATAGAGAGCATGCAATGGCTAAAAGTGAAACATCCACGTAAATCAAAAAGGCAAAAGTGGTTACAAGATGAGCATGCTCGTACTTTTACCTTTTGTTACGATAAAAGGTACTACAATGGTTTCTTAAATTTTCCTTTCTTTTACATTATTGGTTAACATATAAATGATAACTGTAACTTATTTCTATAGGTTAAAGTTGCAATGGAAATAATGAACCTGTATCTGAAACCCTTAAATGAATAGCTGATGGACAAGCTATTATGTGATGAAGTATAATGGTTATGTCATCAATGGGTGTCAATATAATACCAAGGAGCGTGATGATTTACTAGCTACCCAAAATAGTGGAGTTAGTATTATAGCAACACAATTAAAAATTGCTAGTGCTAAGGATAAAAATCATATTTTCGAAAAACTTTGTTTCTATGGGGTTATTACTGAGATTTGGGACCTTGATTATACTATGTTCAGAATTACAGTCTTCAAGTATGATTGGGTTGATAATAAGAATGGAATCAGGGTTGATGATCTTTGGTTTACCTTAGTTGACTTTAGCAGATTGGCTCATAAGTCAGATCCGTTCATATTAGTCTCCCAAGCTAAGAAAGTCTTCTATGTACAAGATGAGCTTAATCAAGATGGTCAATTATTTTGTCAACTCCTCAACAAGACTTCACAGAAAGAGCAAACGATGATGATCCAATGGACATTTCTATTGAACACAATCTAGTCATATCTTCTTTGCCACAAGTTGAATTATTTGATGCAATGGATGACTGTGATCAAATTTGTATTCGAGATGATTGAGGAATTTGGGTTGAGAACAAATCATAAATGTATCTAATTTTTATCTTTGTTATGGTACTGTGAATTGATATGCTTCTATAGTTTTTTGTATTTTAAATATATGCTTACTAGTTAATTTATTCATCTTTGTTATTAGATAATTGTTATGCTTTCAATTTTAGTTAATGTTAGGTTGATAATATTCAAAACATTGACAGTATTATGTTTTATGCAAAGCAGCTGATTAGGTAATGCCTTTAATTAGTTAATTTTTTATTCTTTAAATTTTTTTGGATATTTTTATACTTTTATTTAAATATTATAATATATTATAATAGGTATGGAAACAGAACAACAAGATAAAGCAACTACAAGAAATAGATGTAGAGGGATAACAAAAGACTATGATTATCAAGAATAGGAGAAAGGAATAAAATTGCAGTAAAGTATAATGTTGATTGTGTTTATGTCGGACAAGCTACGATGCATCTCACAAGTTATTTAGCATATTGGTACGTACCATGGTCCCAATTAGATATTACACTTGGCACCATGTACCTAAGTAATTGAAGAATAAATTGTGGGACTCAATTGAGGTAAACTTGTAATTCTTTTTTCTATCTATAACTTTTTATAATTATATTTGCAAATTTTTTTAACAACTAATAACTATGTTCATTACTTCTAGCTGTATTTACATTGGATTATAAAAGTAGAAGGAACTGTATGAAATTAATTGGTAGGTGCCTTAGATCTTTTAAGAACATGTTGACTACAAAGTATATCATTCCTTTCAAAGACCAAAGATCTTCTTAAAAAACCACCAGTTGAATACAGTTTTATTTAAGATGAAGATTGGACAGTTTTTGTCAAAGAAAGATTATCTCAAAGATTTCATGTAAATTCCTAATTATTTTCATGTCATATACTCATTTTTTCTTTACTTAATATACATTAAAATTTGTAGGAGTTTAGAGAAGTTCAAAAAGAAAGAAGGAAAAAACATATTTATAATCAACATCTTAGTTGGAAGGGATATGCTGGTCTTGAGGAAGAGATAGTAAATTAAAGATGTTGTTACTTTACTTTTTATTTTATGTTGAATTTTCCTAGAGACTCATTATATTACTTTCAATATTGTAAAAGTTGGTAGAAATCGGCTTTACTAAAGTTATTGATAGAAGTGTATTATGGAAGAAAGTAATGGAGAAAAAAAATGCACGTATGATGAATTTCATTCCGGTAGTGGAGAAGATTTAAGTATAAGTTATGCATATATTTCATTTATGTTAATAACTTATTTATATTAACCAATATGACATTTAATTTTATAATATCATTGTGTATCAGGATAAGATGTTGCAATAGTCACAAGAAAGTAGTTTGAATTTCAATGGAAATGACATACTTACCGAAGCATTGGGAACTCCTGAATATAGTGTCGAGTACGAGCTAAAGGAAAGCATTATACTCCATGACAATATTTTTATTCTATGGCAGATAGTGTTTTATAAAAATTTATGAAAGAATCACAAGAGCGACAATCAAAGTTTGAGGCAAAGATTTTATTCCAACTCTCTCATATGGTACCCACCGCACCTCAATTTATGTTGGTAGCTTAACATGCTCCAAACACATATTGTCATTCCTGAAAGTGTTGAGCAACCAAAACATCGAGTAGAAGACCACACTCCTCAATGCTAAAAGCAAACAAGGTAAGTTGTATTTAATATTATGTTCTATAAAAAATATGTTAACACAAACTCATAATTTTCATATCAACTTACCTAGTTGATATGAAAATATAGAAGTAATGTTACAATATAAGTTTGTATAATAAATTATATTAATAAGCTTATTAAGTTATGATAACTCAATTTTGTCTAACTAATTCTTTCCTAATTGGAAATTATCAACTTTAGATGATTGCATATAACTAAACAATATTGTTTCATTTTACAGGTAAGGAATTGTCAGTTGACCATAGGGACAAAAAAAATGTAGTTGCAGCTGGAACAATGACTTGAATGTAGTGTTAACTTCCTTGTTGCTGTGGATGTTTCTTATTATCCAAATGTATTACTTCATGTACCTATTCCAAGCCAAATTACTACTATTGAGCATCAAATTTTTTGTCATGCCCAATTAGTCATTCTTACTACTCATCGCATCCAGGTATGTGCTTTTTTTTAAAATAAAATTTCTTGTTAATAATAAAAAATAATTTTATCTAGGATAATTCTTATATATACAAAGATATTTTATGTTTGATAGGATTAAAAGAAATTTAAGAAATAGAGGAATAAAGAGAGAACATTGATTTTTAAGGATGAGAACCCTGTAGATATCACCACGGTAAGTTATTAAACATAAGTAAGCTTATAAGTATGCATATTTATAAAATTATAAATATTATGTTGTTACACTAATGTTAATTATGTAGTTATCATTGTGTAATGGTGGTACTTGACATAAGGAATTTGATCGCCTATTACCTTGATTCCTTGCATCATCAACCTTCAGATGATCTTAAAGACATTGTTAATATGTAAGTTTTCCGTTTTCCCTTAATATTATAGAATGAAGCATAGTTGGTAACAAATTTTTTTTTCTTCATGCAGGGCTCTAAGAATTCATCCATTTAAAAAATATAAATCGTCAAAAAGAGAGCCTAATTAGGTTGTATTAGGGTAAATAACTCATAAACTGAGTAATAAAATATTTAGTGTCTTCATCTTAATTTTAAACTTAGTACAATATGACTTGCAAGTAACTCCATATATATATATATAATGATTTTTTTTCCATTCAGTGCCCAAGACAACAAGGTAGTGTTGAATGTGGATACTATGTGATGAGATATATGAGATATTATTCTCGATCAAGGATGTCTTATAACAAAGTTATGTGTTGATTTTGGTTCTCAATATATCAATGTTTTTTTTATTTTCCAATTTAATTGATGAAAATATTGCTTTACTTTTCAACAGTTTAATGGGATAAAATCATACAACAAAGATGAGTTGGATGAAATACGATCTGAATGGGTGATGATGGTGACTCAATTAATATTTCCTCGCTTTGAAAAGCATTGGGGACCTTTTTGTATTGAAGCATGAACAAATTTTGGCATTTTCAACTTTAACTTTTGATGAGGTTCATACTTTATATTTCTTTTGCCCCAAACTATGACTGAAAGTATTGTTAGACATAATCATTTGAAGATATTTTGGTATTTCTTACACATTCATGATATTTCTCTAATTTCCAAAGATTGATTATGTTCGTATATTGTATGCATGATTCATAGGCATTTAAAGGTAAACTTTTTTTTGGTCAAGTTAGAAGATCTTCCAACTTTGGAATTGTCCATGAACTATTGTGATAATAAAGGTATTTTTCATAATGAAATCAAGTTTATTACTTCTTACTTTCTATTAAATATTTTAAAATTGAATATGCCATTGGAATTTTATTGTTATCATATTATCTTTTGTTTATGTTGTCAACTATTGATTTTTTTTGTAGATTGACAATTAAAAAAATTGTGATTTCGACTTTTGACTTCAATACTTTACCACAACATTATAAATTACTTTTTCACCCTTATAAAACACAATTATTATTTCAAGGCACAATTTTTTTTACGTAGCTTTTTATTTTATTAATGAATCTAAAACTATAAGTTGATTGGATTACTATATATGTGTAATCAATATAACTTGAAATTACATTACATAGCATCTCATCTAGTTTTTTTAATGTATTGGGAAGATGTCAAGTAATTTAACTTTTCATTTTATTAAATTTAATTGGTTTTCGTAGTGTTTCTTTCAAGTAGTTTGTGAGATCTTTCAACTAATTACACACATATATGTTTTTAATGAATTATTATTATTTTGTATTTTAAAATATTTTATCAACTTTTATGCCATAATTGATAAATCTCTTGCTTTATATTTTACCAATTACTACTAACTTTGTTTTTGTTTTTGTTAAATTTTTTTAATCATATATGTCAATTGTTATATAAATTATTTTCATGATATGTTGTTATCATTCCTTTTTTTTTATTTTTCAATGCTTTATAATAATTTTTTTATGCAAGTGTAATTAATTATTGTTCATTTTTTGTATGTCAGTTTCATTTTTTGGAAATTAACTTTCAACTCAGCCAAGCTAGCATGAAGTAGTTTCTTGGAGATAAGGCACAATTGGGTTGCATATATAAGAAATTTTGAATTGAATTAAAGAAATGAATGTTAAAATTGTGATATATATTTTTTTAATGAAATGTAAGAAGTCCAAGTTCCCCATTGTAATTAAAAACTTTAATCTTGGTATGGATTGCAATGTATGTTTTTCTTATGTGCATGCAGAATTATAATAACAGGTGAAAATATATTTACAATAATTATTATATTGATATTTAATTAAATCATTATCTTCCTTGACACTTTTACTAAGTGTCATTGTATACAAATATTTTAAGATTGATATAACAAATTATGATATTTCTGAGTGTCAAGGTAGACTGGTATAATAATATGATAGTTTATTTTAGCGTCAAGGTTTTTTTCAATGACACTTCTAAAAAACGACATTATAGGCAAATACTTTTAATGACAGGCTAGGGGATGGACACTATCGATAAGCGACATGAATTATATTTAATGATGCTTTTTAAGCATCTATGATTATGTTTTTGTTGTAGTGAAATGACTAAATTTCAATTGTCTCATAATTTGACAAAATTATTACATGAATTATATTTCACAAGATGAATTCATAGTAATGTCTATTTTATCATCCGAATTCAAAAAATGTTCATATTTTTCTTATGAAAAATTTACTATTTTCCCCCTTTTTTCTAGAGTATTCATATTAGTTACTTTTTTTTTGGGTTTCACATAATACCATCACATTATGTAATAATTACTTCTTAGGAAATACCCATCATTTTACATATTTTTTTTCAAGCTTCTTTAATTCCTTGGAACATCTTCTGATCCACTTACCTTATGAATCAATGATAGCAAATTCTATGTAATAGAAATGAATGTATCTATTTGAGAGGTTATATATTTTTTAATTTGTCATCTATCATTTTCAATGTATCTGTCAAATAAACATTATTGTAATGGAGTTTTTTTTTTAAATATTTTTGAAAATCAAAAATTAATATTTTGAAATAAAGCCAACGTTAAACGATAGATATGTAATTCATATTTGGTTGAAAAAGCTTTGCCATTTTATGCTTATTACTTTTGAGCCACAAGTGTATGATAGGCATCATAAAATATCACGAAATAGTGATTAAAGTATGATGGATGGATCAGAACAAGAAGGTATGCTTTTCATTTTTAACAATGTGGGTCATCATATAGTAGCATAAAATCAAGATATTTGTTAAATGACCAAGAGTATCATATTGTTCACACTATTTCTTATTGAACTATGAGAAAGTGAAACATATATTGAGTAATATTTATTTTTATTTTGTATTAGCATTTCTTTCTCATGGTATGATATATCATTGCTAATATTCAAAATAACTTTAATTTTTTTTTATAGAATTTATACTAAGGAATTAAGACAAAGTAAACCACATATTAATGATGATGAATTTGATACTGAAATTAACAAAGATTTTGCATTGTTGTTTGAGAGATTTGTCAATAAATAACTTTGTGTTTCCTCCTTATAAATAACATGCCTAAGTATGTTAGTTTCATGTTAGAATTTCTTCTGCCTCAATAGTGATTATGTGAAACTATTAGATTGCACAGAAATTTAAACAATGCGAACCACAACAATCAAATACCAGTTTTAACATAGTTTACTAACCGTTCAACATGATTAACTATGTCCACTAAAAAGTTCTTAGCACTAACATATTAATAACCAAATATTACAATACAAAATCACACATAGATATATATATATATGAAAAACAAAGCGTAGAACAAATTATGCATACAACCAATTTATAGGAAAAACAAATAGGATTTTATAAATGGAATAGGTCTGATCAACAAAGTGGACTCAGTCAACAGGACCATCTTTATTATCCAAGTGCCACGTGACCAATCTCTCAACACATTAGTACCTATACCATTAAATAAAATAGATAAACAAGAAAACAAATGGTTAAATAGATAACAAAATAAATTATATACTACATTTCATTATATTCTTTAAATCCTTCTTTAGGCAAATTATCTGTCATCAATATCTTTAATAGAAAAATAAATGATCTTGCAAGAGTACTATTATGAAGTTTTTCGATCTATCCCATACATTATGTAAATACATACAAATTTCATACTTTAAAATATGGTTCAAATAGAGCTAAAATGAATAATGTATATGTAATAAGAGACCTAACTACTACATCTAATATTGATTTACAAGATCGATTAATTGAAATTCTATAATTGGAGTATTCAACTTTACCAATTAAGAGGATAATTCTATTTAAGTGTGAATGATTTGATCATATTCTAAATTTGAATACTTATATTCATTATCAATACAATATTGTGAATGTATGCAACAAAAATATTATTGAAAGTATGATCCATTCATTCTCGTGGTTTAATCAGAACAAGTGCATTATACCACTTATCCAACCACAAGAATAAATTCTAGTGATTGGTAGGCTATTTGTAAAATAAAAGTTAGATCAGTTATACAAGTTCCTAAAATGGATGTCCTAGTCACAACATCGCATGTGCTTGTATTTCAAAAAAATATTATGAAAGTTCATCATATCAATACTATGGTAGATGATGAACCTAAAACATTGATAGGTAAAGATTGAAACTATTTAGATATTGATAATGCATATAATGAAGAAGATAATGAACAAGAATTAATAGCACAATCAGATGAGATGAAGATTTGGATGGAGATTATTTGTGTGATATATCCAATGATGATTAGACTTTAATTAACTTTGATGTTATGTTATATTATTTTTATTTACTATTATATTTCATTTGTTGAATAATATTTGTTTTTAACTTATGCACTTATTAAAGTATTTGTAATGATCTTTTGTTAGTATGCATTATTGATTAACTATAATTATCTTTAAATGTTAGGATGTTTATAAAAATTGAATTAGGTATGAAAGGTAACAATTCAAGTGGTCGAGGATTTCAATCCCTAGGTCTGTCACCGACATTTCATATTCATCTCATTATGTAGCAACTGGGAATGCTAGATTTATCTCACCTATCGTAGGAGGTACACATGATGCTACTACAACATCAACAAAGAATAGATTCATAATTCATGGTTAGCATGTAATGTTATAGAATATGTATTTTACAAAAATTATTACTTCATGCATGAATTTTTTTTTGTTTTGGTTTTACATGAATTTTTTTACATCTCTTTGCTATATTGTAAATATACATTTTTTAAAATCTGGTATAATTTATCAGTAACTAACTCAGATTTTGTTGTTGCACCATCATTATCATCTAAAATAATAATTATTAGCATGCTAATTTTGTCTGCTTTAATTTTCAAAAAATAATAAAAATGAAAATTACACCAAATTAGTAACATAAGTCTTTTTTTTTTCATTTATATGTATATGTATATGCTTATGTTATTTTACCCACATGTTTATTCTTTATGCTTCTCATATAATCGAGAAGATATTTAAAGAGAAACTAATTGAGGAATGTATAAAGTGGAGCAAACTACTCTCGAATATGGAGTATTATTATGAATAATTTAAAATACAATTTAATGCATGCGGCCTAATTGAAAAGTGTTGCATTATTAATTATTATAACAAAAATAATGCAATACTATACAAAGCCAAATAGTATTCCTCGAGATGTTTGGAATAGATGGTGAAAATATTGGAATAGTGAAGAGTTCAAGGCTTTATCCCAGATGACATCTTAAATTATCAACCAGAGAAAGCTTATGAATGATTATGAGCTTTAAAACATATTAGTAATTCTAACATAACTTATCAACATTCTATAGATTTGGTAACAGTCTTTTCCCAGTTATTTTTGATGTTAACTTTGTGTATGATAGGATATTAATTTAATCAAAATATTTCATATACATATTTTGTTAATAGTATTTAAGCACATGCACAAGAAGAATTGTGTGGATTCTTTGTAGACAAATAATCAAATGATACTAATACAAGTTTTTCAATATTACTTTCATTAAACATGTTAATTTGCAGGGATACATAACCACTTTAAGGTCACATCAGAAAGAATGAAGTCATCTATTAAATTTGACATAAATTCAATCTACGCATCATAATAACTTAGTAAATCATGAAAATTGATAATACACATCACAAATAATCTATGCATTATAGAATGGTATATACATAGAATAGTGAAGTAAACCAAAGAAACTCATCCCATTCATCAAAAAAGTCACGCCTCTAATGAGAAAATGATGCATTATAATTTTTAGTGGACTTCTATGTGCATGCATAGCTTATGTATGTAATTGCAAAGAACCTATCATTTATATCTTTTAGGCAAGTACCAATGCATGCAAGTCATGTACAATATAAGAGATATAAACCAAATGAAAAAGAATATAAAAATGTAATATAAACTATAAAATAATTGTAAACATCAAGGGCAATTTAAGAAATTAATATAAAAAGCATTTATTTTCCTTTTTTTTAACTCTATGTGAATTATATATACATCAATTATTCATATAAGTTCGACTAATTGTTTCTCTTGAAGATGTTATTTACAATATATACATCAATTACATCTTTGAGATGTGTCATGGTTTCATGTTGTAACTCGCTATGTTTTTATAATGTTTTTATTTTCAGGCCATTAGAGTGAATCCAAAAAAATGACAAGTGTGAACTTTATCCATGCATCTACATTTTATTTAGGTTTTGTCTAGTGTTCATCATCTGCCTCTTCCCATTACAATACTTATTTGATGAGCTAAGGGAATAGATATAGGAAATTCAAGAAAATTTGCAAAGAAAAAAAAATGAAGAGATGCAAATCAAATTAAAGAGATGTAAAGAGATAAGATGGGTGTATTTGAAAATTTTGTATGACACATATTGTAAAAAAATAGTAATTAATTGAATATATTTTATGTATACAATTGTGATGGTATAATTACACACAAAAACATAAATATATGAAATATATTTCCATTGCTAAATATCAAAATGGAAAAATTTAATTACACACAAGAACATAAATATAATTACACACAAGAACTCTACCTTCCATTCCTATTTCCATTCCTAGTTTAGAAATGGAAAAATTTAACTACACAATTTAAAATATATCCGCACAAATTTTATTTCTAAAATTTAGAAAATAGCCATATAGAAATGAAAAATTTATATTTCTAATTTCGAAATTTATAATTTGTTTCTTTCTTTTAGTGTTGTAATATATTATCTCTTCGTATTTTTTTAATATTATTATCAAATTAATTTTGTTATCATTTTATAAAATATTTGAAAGATACAAAACATGTGCTATCTATCAAAAATTACAAAACAATCATCAATAAAAATAATCAAATATCTAAAGATCTATAATGTATTTTCTATTATATTGCTATTCGTCTATCATGCCAAATGTGTTAGGAATGCTCAAGCAAAGGATTTAGCATATAAAATTTTTATCTAAGCAACTTCTCATTATTTCATAGATATATATATATTTATACACACACAATTATGAATATACATAATAGGATTTTTTGCATATATGTGTGTGTGTGTGTGTGTGTGTAAGCATGTATGAGAAGTTATGCATATTATGTGTACATTATTATTTGATTTAATTTTATATGCACATATATACAATATATATGTAAATATATAGATGTGTGTGTGTGTGTTAATATACAATATATATACATAATTATAAAAATATCATCCATTCACGTATGCTATATACATAAATATATATATGATATATGTATTAATATACTACATAAATATATTGTATGCATATTATATGATATATATATTGTATGAATGTTTAATTATATGGAATTTGTATTTTATATGCATTAAAGTTTAAATATAGTCTATCTCCACATTTATTATTTTGTATTTAGTTAACCCAAAACAAATACTTCATAATTAAACTCTTAATGCACCTTCTCGAAATTAATAAATTTAATTCATTCCATTATTGTTCGCATCACAATGAGCAACAATGCGAAGCTTACTTTCTTGAAACGATACCAAACAAAATACTTGTTCGCAAATAGTGCCTCACTGCCTCAAAACTTAAAACCACCAGCTAGAGCGAAAATCACATCTAGCGGGTGGCAAGCGGCACATTGCAGGCAAGTCTCGGGCCGCCCTGAAAGCCTCTCCGACACTTTCTCTCTTCAACTCTCCCTCACGCTCCTGTTGTTCGATAGCCATTCTAAGGCCATCGCAGCGACACTCAGCGTCGATCTCTGCCATTTGTTGGCAGCATCTCCGAAGTTGTCCAGTTTGGTAGCCATCCCGGACGCCTTGCGAGCCCTGGACTTGCATTCCTCCCTGACGTATTGGGGGGGCTGGTATGCTGGCAGTGTTGGAGATTCTGCTGACGCTGGACTTGCTCGCGGCAGCTCCTGCGGGATTCTCTTGGGTTCTCTTCATCGACAAGCACTGTTGTGCTGTAGATAGATGCATTGGCAAGAAGAATAGCAGAGAACAGCATGGCCAGGAGAAGGGTGATCTTTTCCATCGTGATGTTGGTGTGATGTGGGTAATTCGTAATGCCTGGCCTGGGTGGATTATTAGCTGCCCCGCGGGATGGGTATTTAAGCACATTTTCTTAGTATTTGATCAGAATCTGTTGACGAATGCTGGAACGGAAGGTTACACACGTAAGGGGTAGTAGGCACGACAAGTAGACTATTTTGCATGCATGCACGAACTTACGCGACATACCCACCCTCGAAGTCATCGAACTGTACGTCTATCCACACATGTAGAAATTATTGGTCTGGTTATCACGTCTACGTAAATGAGGAAATCAGGAAATGCGAAAATAAAAAAAATGTTATATATTTCTGCTAAATTTTGAAGTACATAAAAGGGCATTTGTTTGGAGTATACCAGATGCAAAGTAATTAACTTAATTTTTTAAAATTAAAAATAATAGCACCCAAAACGAAAATTATTAATTTTTTGGTACTCATACGCATAAAAACTGATTTTATCTCATTTTTATAAAAAGTTTAAACACACACTTCTTAAGCCATGTATAGAAATATTATAAGTCATTGAAAAATACGACTTCAAAATAAATTACAAAAATTATTGTAGGTTGCATATAAATGCATAAAGATCTAAGAAATGTCAATGTGGTTAGAAGAAATAAATCATCTTTTGGGATTTACCTTATTGAAAAATAAACTTGATTGGGCACAATTTAGATGTAAATTATAATGTACATTGAAAAGAACTTTTTTGATATTATTTTTAATACTATCATGAATGTAGAAGGTGAAATAAAAGGAAATACTAAATCAATAGAGGATTTAAAGAGTTATGTTAATGTTCATAGTTACATATGGATAAATAACAAATATATTTTTTAAAGACTTGTTATAGTCTCGACAATGATGCAAAAGATGCTTATGCAAATAGACAATAGAGCTCAGGCTTCTTGAAGGCTATGCATCTAACATGGAAAGATGTATTGATATAAAATTATAAATAAGCATAAATTATTTGGGATAAAAAGTCATAATTGCCATGTATTTATACATAGGCTAATATATGATTCCTTGATCCCCAAGGAATCCTATTTATTCATCACACAACAAAAATATTTAATAAAATAATATTTTAATTTCTTACAAATGTTGCCTACACATATTGTTTTCATTCATTTGCTCAACAGAATAAAACAATACATAATATACAATTCAAGCCACAACTAGCTTTCACCACACATGTAATCTCGCATTTGGTCTTTTATCTACACTAAACCTGTACATGAAAGGAGGTCACATAACGAAGTGAAGAAAGCTTAGTAGAGGTAAACTTCTACAAAACTACTCACCACCTAAGTGTATGTAAAAAAAATCATATGTACATATCAATACTCATTCAAGTACAATATTTACATGAATGTAAACATAGATAAATTATTTTTATACACTATCCTGAGTCTCACTGATTACTCCACGCATGTCGAAGCCAAGTGTGACATTATATTATATATATATTTATTTATTTATTGGACATATTCTGAAAAATATGGACCTCCAAAAAATAATATTGGACATTCTTCAAAAAATATAGACTTTCTCTAAAAAATTATATTGAATACTCTGAAAAATACTGCATAATTTAGTTTGGACATTTTTCCATTTTGATTCCGTATAAATAATATCCATTATAATTTTATAATATCAACTATGCACACAGTCATTTATTCGTAATATATTGTACATATGAAATGAAAGATAACACTTATGATTAAACTATGTTTCATGCACAGTTATAACTACATGAACATAAATCACATTAAAATATTTTTTTAAACAAAACACAAAATTTTTTATCAATTAATCATTCACAATTTAATTTCTAAAATGATTATGAATTAAATTATCATTTACGGCCATTTATGGCCGTTAAATGGAAAAATAATATAATAGTAGAAAATCCCTACCCTCTCGAAATATTTAAGACCAAAACTTCTAGAATTTGATACTAACATGAAACTTTCGTCACATAAAGCAACTTGTATTCTTAGAATATTTTGTTCCGATACCAAAATAACAACTAATTGCAAAATATCTTATACAATCTTTTTTTTTCTCTCAACACTAAACCCTCTCTCTCTCTCTCTCTCATTTCCATCTTTTCATATTTTCTTGTTTTCACGTTCATTTTCATATTATTATTATTATTTATTTTATTAAATAATAAAAAAAAAAATAACAATCCCCTTTTGACATCTTGGATGGGCATGCATGCAGCCATCCTTTACGTTATTATTATAATATTATTATTTTAATTAATAATAATAAAATAATATTAAAAAACACTACAACAAAACTTCAAATTAATGATGTTTGTTCCTTGAACGCTTTCATAAAATATATTATTCTATTGTAATTAGATATTTCATGACATTTTTCTAAAAACATCATTATTTGGACATGTTTTCTATTTTAGGGCACTTACTAGAAGTGTCATTATTAGACTAATAGGGTTAGGAAATTTCTTGACTCATTAAAAAATGACAAGGAATAATGAGCTGAAATTAAAAACCTTATCACTTTTATAAGTGTCAATTGATATGAAATATTGATTTTAAATGTATTATTTGGAACTAATTTCATTTGTATTTTTATTTCTAAAATAAGAAATAATATTTTAAAATTTACTCTAGATTAATAAAAAAAATTATCAATTTTAGTTGAAAATTATTTATTAAAATAAAAAGAAACTTATGATCAAATTAAAAAAAATTTAAATATTTTTACATTCAAATTTGAATTTTATATTTATAAAATAAGTAATAATATTTAATTTTAAAATTAATTAGTTAATATGTTAATTTATCCCTAAGAGAAATAAAAATAAAATAAAAATTTAAGGTCATTTAATAAAATGATGTGATTAATATAATATTTTATTTATCTTCATTTAATAAAATGAAGATTCGCTAGAAAGACGAGCACGGCTTCTTCATAACGTTTGGCCTTTTCTAATAGCTCGGCTTCAAAGCAGGCGTCTCCAATATCCTTAGCCATCTTTGTAGTATCCAGGAAGTTTCCCCATTCAGTTTCTAATTGTATCAGCTCTTCCAAACACTTTACTTTTTTCAAAATACTATGCATTGAATCACTGGAATTGAAAAGGTTAACATATTTCATAATTGTGAACTTGTCTCCAAGCTTTTTGCATTTCTTCGCAGCATCCTCCAAAATCTTCTATTTTGCATCTTCTATTATGCCCCCATCTCTTTTCATGTAATTATATTGCGTGGCATGTTCTTTCATGTTGGAAATGTAATAGAGTCCCTCGTCGAACAGCTCCCCCTTTTGACAGCACTCAATACATTTGCTTAAGAAGTTGCCTTTAGCGTAAGCATTTGCTGCCAGCATATAAGATGATGCTTGCATGAAACATTCTGTAGGCTTTTCAAGTTTGGGAATATGAAATCTTTACATAAATTAACAAAAATCCTGCAGCAGAATCGGAGTCACACTGGATTGCAAATTTGCAGTGGAAAAGATAAAAATTAATATATGTTTGTATAATAAATTATATTAATTAGATATGTCATGACATTTTTCTAAAAACATCATTATTGGAATATGTTTTCTGTTTTTATGGCACTTACTAGATGTGTCATTGTTAAGACTAATAGATTATTAAGACTAATAAGGGGCTGAAAAGTATAAACCTTGTCACTATTATAAGTGTCATGGATATAAAAATATTAATTTTGAATTTATTGAATTGGAATTAATTAGTTTGAATTTTTTATATGTAAAATATGTAATAGGTTTAAAATGATGCTGGCAACAAACTGGAAGAGTTGAGTGAAAGAGTCTCGGCTTGCTTCTCTATGGTTTCGTTTTCCATTTCTTCATTGATGGAATTTTCTTTGCTTATTTATATCGTTCATTCCTCTGGGTTGTTGTATTATCGCACATGATCTCAGTGAATAAATTCTTACGTGTTGTACTACAGGTCCTCTCCACCCTTTATTGTTAATTTGTAGATATGTTACCAAAATGCATGATGCTTAATGGCTACCCTTGTTATACATAAAATTTTTGTAGCTTGGCAGGACAAAATAAAAAGCCTAAAAGGACCTAGAGACATGTAATGTCATATCTATAAATTCGTCTAGGTCACGTATTTGTTTATTTTATGGTAGATATTACAGCAAAGTCAAATATATTATTATATTATATAGAAATAGATGATAGGTAAATTAATACTCACCTAATTAAATACTTTTACTTTATTTTTTAAATGATTTCTATACATTGAGAAGTATGAATAGAATATTAACTATCTTCCTCACAAAAAGAAATAAAAGAAAAGAGAGATATTATTATCAAAACAAAAAGATGTACCTTATATACCTAGGAATATTGATTATAGGAAATGAGAAATTAAACAAAGTATTTATAAAAATAATATACACAAATAAGGATATTACTATCAAAAAGAGAATATATATGTTATATACCTTTTATACATGAGAATATTAATTATTAAAAATGAGAAATTAAGCAAAGTATTTGTTAAAATAGCTACACAAATAAGGAAAATAAGATTTGTGAGTCCAGTAAATAGTAGATAGAATTTTTAAGTAGCTAGAAATAATAAATTATATAGTTAAAAGGAAAATACATGGCCAATAAAAATTTTGCTTTTCTCAAAATACTTTTTATCTTCTCTTTTCTTTAGACATGTTGATAAAAAAATCATCTTGTTTTTTCTTTTCCCCAATGTAATGTCTTTTTTTCTTATAAATTAGAGAATTAGCTTTTAGCTCAAATATGATTTAAATAATTTTTCGTTAAAAAAATAACAAAAAAAAGAATAAAAACCTATATGCACTAGAATGCATGATGGGGGCTTCTAGGATCGGATTTGGAGGAGAATAAAATATTTTTATTAATAAATTAACTTTTCTCATATTGACTTTTATATAAAGAATAATTAAATAATATTTTTTGTTTAAAAATTTTTTTTCTAAGAATCATACTAACTATGAGAAATAATTTCTCATGTTTAAATATTATTCTAATCATGTTGACTATGTAAACAAATTCAACATTATTATAATATTATGCTCATCCCTTCTATATTATATCAGACATACTTATTAATATTTTATTAAATGGATTTTGAATTTTTTAACAGATAAAAAAGAGGTTGCTAAATGAATAATATTGGAATGTTGATTTGTTCTTTCATTTGAAGTGTGATCACTATTGGAAATAATTTGTTCTTTTAAAATGGATCGTTTATGGATCTCAAAAGATAGAAGATCGAAGTAATATGAAGATGGAGTTGAGTGCTTTATTGCATTTGCAATACAAAATTCTGCAAATAAAACCTCCATTAAATGTCCTTGCTTTCAATGTGGTAATATGATATTCAATACTCCTCAAAAGATTCGAGACCATTTGTTTTTCTTTGGAATTGATCAAAGTTACCATGCATGGTATTGACATGGAGAGGCAGCTCTAAGTGGCCCACCTTCCATAAGAGCAGAACATTATGATAGACTTCAATTTGATGATCAACACAGTACAATAGAAATGGTTCAAGCTGCACATGATGATTGTCAAAATGATCCTGAATTATTTGCAAGATTACTACAAGATGTAGAAAAACTATTATATCGTGGTTGCAGAACTATACAAGTTATTTGCCTTTATCAAATTATACAACTTGAAAGCACGTTTTGGGTGGTCTGATAATAGCTTTTAAGAGCTTTTACAAATTCTTGGAGAAATGTTGTCTTTAAACAATGAATTGCCTTTGTCGATATATGAAGCAAAAAATACATTAAATTCTTTGGGGATGAAATATGAGAAAATACATGCATGTCCAAATGATTGTGTACTTTATCGAAAGGAGTTGAAAGATGCATCCTTATTTCCTACATGTGGAACTTCGAGGTGGAAGACAGATAACACAGGAACTAAGAGGAGAAAAGGAGTTCATGCGAAAGTAATGTGGTATTTTCCTCCAATTCCAAGATTTAGAAGAATGTTTCAATCATCAAAAATTACAAAAGAGCTCATATGGCATGTTGAAGAAAGTAATTTTGATGGGAAAATGTGTCATCCATCAGATTCACCATAATGGAAGCAAGTTGATCACGGATGGCCTGAGTTTTCTTAGAACCTAGAAACTTGAGACTTGCAATTTCTATAGATGGCATAAATCCTCACAGTTCATTTAATAGCAAACATAGTTGTTGACCCATTCTCATGATAATTTACAACATTCTTCCATGGTTGTGCATGAAAATAAAATTTATGATATTATCTTTATTAATTTCAGGTCCATGATAACATGGCAATGACATTGATGTCTATTTAGCACCACCAATAGAAGATCTAAAAACATTGTGGAAGGTCGGAGTTCAAGATTACGTTGCACATAAACAAGAAATCTTTACATTAAGAGCCGTTCTATTATGGACAAACAATGATTTTCCTGCATAGGAAACATGTCAGGCTGCAAAGTTAAAGGATATTATGGTTGTCCAATATGTGAAAAAGAAACATATTCTTCTAGGTTAAAGCATGGAAAAAAGAACTCTTATATTGGACATAGACGATTTCTTCCAAGAAACCATCCATATAGAAAACAAAAGAAAGCATTTGATGGAAAACAAGAGTTTGGGTCACCTCCACAAATATTGACTGGCGAGTAAATATTAAAAAAAATTAATGGAATTTGCAATTCATAGGGGAAAAAAAGGTTTATCTGGGAAAATATGAAATCAACAATACAAATTATTGGAAAAAGAAGTCTATATTCTTTGATCTTGAGTATTAGAAATATCTTCATATTCGTCATAATTTGGATGTAATGCATATTGAGAAAAATGTTTGTGAACGTATTATTGGTACCTTACTCAATATCACAGGTAAGACAAAGGATGTGCTTAATTCTTGCTTGGATCTTGTTGATATGAGCTTAAGGAGCAAATTGGCACCAAGGTTTGAATCGAAGAAAACATATCTCCCTCCTGCATGTTATACACTTTCTACAATGGAAAAGAAGGTGTTTTGCCAAACACTTTCACAATTGAAGGTTCCATATGGATATTGTTCGAACCTTCGAAACCTCGTGTCAATGGAAGACTTGAAACTTAATGGATTAAATTCCCATGACTATCATGCATTAATAGAATAATTTTTGCCAGTTTTGTTACGTTCTATCTTGCCCAAGCATGTGAGGAGTGCCATTTGTAGATTGAGTTTCTTTTTCAATGCTCTCTGTACTAAAGTCATTGATGTTCCTTCATTAGATGAGTTACAAAATGAGATAGTGGTGACATTATGTTTATTTGAAAAGTATTTTCCACATTCATTCTTTGATATCATGGTGCATCTTAATATGCATCTTATAAGAGAAGTGAGACTTTGTGGACCGGTTTACTTTAGGTGAATGTACCCATTTGAAAGGTTTATGAAAGTGTCAAAAGGCTATGTACGAAATTGTACTAGACCTGAAGGTTGTATTGCTGAATGCTATATTGCAGAAGAAGGAATCGAGTTTTGTATAGAGTACTTATCAAATGTGGAAGTAATTAGAATTCCTAGTAGTTCAAACATTGACCACAATTTTGGGGCACCAATATTTAGAGGTCTTAAGATGAAGGCCGATTCCAATTTATAGTTACAAGCACATCATTATGTGTTGGAAAATACATCAATTGTCCAACCTTATATTGAGTAAGCATCACTAACTTTTGTTTCTTTATTTGTTGTACATATAATATATTACTCTAATTATTTAATTATTATACATGACCTTATAGAGAGCACATGCAATGGCTAAAAGTGAAACATCCACGTAAATCAAAAAGGCAAAAGTGGTTACAAGATGAGCATGCTGGTACTTTTACCTTTTTGTTACGATAAAAGGTACTACAATGGTTTCTTAAATTTTCCTTTCTTTTACATTATTGGTTAACATATAAATGATAACTGTAACTTATTTCTATAGGTTAAAGTTGCAATGAGAAATAATGAACCTGTATCTGAAACCCTTAAATGAATAGCTGATGGCACAAGCTATTATGTGATGAAGTATAATGGTTATATCATCAATGGGTGTCAATATAATACCAAGGAGCGTGATGATTTACTAGCTACCCAAAATAGTGGAGTTAGTATTATAGCAACGACATTAAAAATTGCTAGTGCTAAGGATAAAAATCATATTTTCGAAAAACTTTGTTTCTATGGGGTTATTACTGAGATTTGGGACCTTGATTATACTATGTTCAGAATTACAGTCTTCAAGTATGATTGGGTTGATAATAAGAATGGAATCAGGGTTGATGATCTTTGGTTTACCTTAGTTGACTTTAGCAGATTGGCTCATAAGTCAGATCCGTTCATATTAGTCTCCCAAGCTAAGAAAGTCTTCTATGTACAAGATGAGCTTAATCCAAGATGGTCAATTATTTTGTCAACTCCTCAACAAGACTTCACAGAAAGAGCAAACGATGATGATCCAATGGACATTTCTATTGAACACAATCTAGTCATATCTTCTTTGCCACAAGTTGAATTATTTGATGCAATGGATGACTGTGATCAAATTTGTATTCGAGATGATTGTGAGGGAATTTGGGTTGAGAACAAATCATAAATGTATCTAATTTTTATCTTTGTTATGGTACTGTAAATTGATATGCTTCTATAGTTTTTTGTATTTTAAATATATGCTTACTAGTTAATTTATTCATCTTTGTTATTAGATAATTGTTATGCTTTCAATTTTAGTTAATGTTAGGTTGATAATATTCAAAACATTGACAGTATTATGTTTTATGCAAAGCAGCTGATTAGGTAATGCCTTTAATTAGTTAATTTTTTATTCTTTAAATTTTTTTGTATATTTTGTACTTTTATTTAAATATTATAAATATATTTATAATAGGTATGGAAATAGAACAACAAGATAAAGCAACTACAAGAAATAGATGTAGAGGGATAACTATAAAGACTATGATTATCAAGAATAGGAGAAAAGGAATAAAATTTGCAGTAAAGTATAATGTTGATTGTGTTTATGTCGGACAAGCTACGATGCATCTCACAAGTTATTTAGGCATATTGGTACGTACCATGGTCCCAATTAGATATTACACTTGGCACCATGTACCTAAGTAATTGAAGAATAAATTGTGGGACTCAATTGAGGTAAACTTGTAATTCTTTTTTCTATCTATAACTTTTTCTAATTATATTTGCAAATTTTTTTAACAACTAATAACTATGTTCATTACTTCTAGGCTGTATTTACATTGGATTATAAAAGTAGAAGGAACTGTATGAAATTAATTGGTAGGTGCCTTAGATCTTTTAAGAACATGTTGACTACAAAGTATATCATTCCTTTCAAAGACCAAATAGAGCTTCTTAAAAAACCACCAGTTGAATACAGTTTTATTTAAGATGAAGATTGGACAGTTTTTGTCAAAGAAAGATTATCTCAAAGATTTCATGTAAATTCCTAATTATTTTCATGTCATATACTCATTTTTTCTTTACTTAATATACATTAAAATTTGTAGGAGTTTAGAGAAGTTCAAAAAGAAAGAAGGAAAAAACATATTTATAATCAACATCTTAGTTGGAAGGGATATGCTGGTCTTGAGGAAGAGATAGTAAATTAAAGATGTTGTTACTTTACTTTTTATTTTATGTTGAATTTGCCTAGAGACTCATTATATTACTTCTCAATATTGTAAAAGTTGGTAGAAATCGGCTTTACTAAAGTTATTGATAGAAGTGTATTATGGAAGAAAGTAATGGAGAAAAAAAATGGCACGTATGATGAATTTGTCATTCCGGTAGTGGAGAAGATTTTAAGTATAAGTTATTTAACATATATTTCATTTATGTTAATAACTTATTTATATTAACCAATATGACATTTAATTTTATAATATCATTGTGTATCAGGATAAGATGTTGCAATAGTCACAAGAAAGTAGTTTGAATTTCAATGGAAATGACATACTTACCGAAGCATTGGGAACTCCTGAATATAGTGGTCGAGTACGAGCTAAAGGAAAGCATTATACTCCATGACAATATTTTTATTCTATGGCAGATAGTGTTTTACAAAAATTTATGAAAGAATCACAAGAGCGACAATCAAAGTTTGAGGGAAAGATTTTATTCCAACTCTCTCATATGGTACCCACCGCACCTCAATTTGATGTTGGTAGCTTTAACATGCTCCAAACACATATTGTCATTCCTGAAAGTGTTGAGCAACCAAAACATCGAGTAGAAGACCACACTCTTCCAATGCTTAAAGCAAACAAGGTAAGTTGTATTTAATATTATGTTCTATAAAAAAATATGTTAACACAAACTCATAATTTTCATATCAACTTACCTAGTTGATATGAAAATATAGAAGTAATGTTACAATATAAGTTTGTATAATAAATTATATTAATAAGCTTATTAAGTTATGATAACTTTATTTTGTCTAACTAATTCTTTCCTAATTGGAAATTATCAACTTTAGATGATTGCATATAACTAAACAATATTGTTTCATTTTACAGGTAAGGAATTGTCAGTTGGCCATAGGGACAAAAAAAATGTAGTTGCAGCTGGAACAATGGTACTTGAATGTGGTGTTAACTTCCTTGTTGCTGTGGATGTTTCTTATTATCCAAATGTATTACTTCATGTACCTATTTCAAGCCTAATTACTACTATTGAGCATCAAATTTTTTGTCATGCCCAATTATTCATTCTTACTACTCATCGCATCCAGGTATATGCTTTTTTTTAAAATAAAAAATTTCTTGTTAATAATAAAAAAATAATTTTATCTAGGATAATTCTTATATATACAAAGATATTTTATGTTTGATAGGATTAAAAGAAATTTAAGAAATAGAGGAATAAAGAGAGAACATTGATTTTTAAGGATGAGAACCCAGTAGATATCACCACGGTAAGTTATTAAAATAAGTAAGCTTATAAGTATGCATAATTATAAAATTATAAATATTATGTTGTTACACTAATGCTAATTATGTAGTTATCATTGTGTAATGGTGGTACTTGACATAAGGAATTTGATCGCCTATTACCTTGATTCCTTGCATCATCAACCTTCAGATGATCTTAAAGACATTGTTAATATGTAAGTTTTCCCCTTAATTTTATAGAATGAAGCATAGTTGGTAACAAATTTTTTTTTCTTCATGCAGGGCTCTAAGAATTCATCCATTTAAAAAATATAAATCGTCAAAAAGAGAGCCTAATTTGGTTGTATTAGGGGTAAATAACTCATAAACTGAGTAATAAAATATTTAGTGTCTTAATCTTAATTTTAAACTTAGTACAATATGACTTGCAAGTAACTCCATATATATATATATAATGATTTTTTTTCCATTCAGTGCCCAAGACAACAAGGTAGTGTTGAATGTGGATACTATGTGATGAGATATATGAGAGATATTATTCTCGATCAAGGATGTCTTATAACAAAGTTATGTGTTGATTTTTGGTTCTCAATATATTAATGTTTTTTTTATTTTCCAATTTAATTGATGAAAATATTGCTTTACTTTTCAACAATTTAATGGGATAAAATCATACAACAAAGATGAGTTGGATGAAATATAATCTGAATGGGTGATGATGGTGACTCAATTAATACTTTCCTCGCTTTGAAAAGCATTGGGGACACCTTTTTGTATTGAAGCATGAACAAATTTTGGCATTTTCAACTTTAACTTTTGATGAGGTTCATACTTTATATTTCTTTTGCCCAAAACTATGACTGAAAGTAAATTATTAGACATAATCATTTGAAGACATTTTAGTATTTTCTTACACATTCATGATATTTCTCTAATTTCCAAAGATTGAATTATGTTCGTATATTGTACGCATGATTCATAGGCATTTAAAGGTAAACTTTTTTTTGGTCAAGTTAGAAGATCTTCCAACTTTGGAATTGTCAATGAACTATTGTGATAATAAAGGTATTTTTCATAATGAAATCAAGTTTATTACTTCTTACTTTCTATTAAATATTTTAAAATTGAATATGCCATTGGAATTTTATTGTTATCATATTATCTTTTGTTTATGTTGTCAACTATTGATTTTTTTTGTAGATTGGCAATTAAAAAAATTGTGATTTCGACTTTTAACTTCAATACTTTACCACAACATTATAAATTACTTTTTCACCCTTATAAAACACAATTATTATTTCAAGACACAATTTTTTTTACGTAGCTTTTTATTTTATTAATGAATCTAAAACTATAAGTTGATTGGATTACTATATATGTGTAATCAATATAACTTGAAATTACATTACATAGCATCTCATCTAGTTTTTTTAATGTATTGGGAAGATGTCAAGTAATTTAACTTTTCATTTTATTAAATTTAATTGGTTTTCGTAGTGTTTCTTTCAAGTAGTTTGTGAGATCTTTCAACTAATTACACACATATGTTTTTAATGAATTATTATTATTTTGTATTTTAAAATATTTTATCAACTTTTATGCCATAATTGATAAATCTCTTGCTTTATATTTTACCAATTACTACTAACTTTGTTTTTGTTTTTGTTAAATTTTTTTAATCATATATGTCAATTGTTATATAAATTATTTTCATGATATGTTGTTATCATTCATTCTTTTTTATTTTTTAATGCTTTATAATAATTTTTTTTCTGCAAGTGTAATTAATTATTGTTCATTTTTTGTATGTCAGTTTCATTTTTTGGAAATTAACTTTTAACTCAGCCAAGCTAGCATGAAGCAGTTTCTTGGAGATAAGGCACAATTGGGTTGCATATATAATAAATTTTGAATTGAATTAAAGAAATGAATGTTAAAATTGTGATATATATTTTTTTAATGAAATGTAAGAAGTCCAAGTTCCCCATTGTAATTAAAAACTTTAATCTTGGTATGGATTGTAATGTATGTTTTTTTATGTGCATGCAGAATTATAATAACAGGTGAAAATATATTTACAATAATTATTATATTGATATTTAATTAAATCATTATCTTCCTTGATACTTTTACTAAGTGTCATTGTATACAAATATTTTAAGATTGATATAACAAATTATGATATTTTCTGAGTGTCAAGGTAGACTGGTATAATAAATAATGATAGTTTATTTTAGCGTCAAGGTTTTTTTCAACGACACTTCTAAAAAACGACATTATAGGCAAATACTTTTAAAGACAGGCTAGGGGATGACACTATCGATAAGCGACATGAATTATATTTAATGATGCTTTTTAAGCATCTATGATTATGTTTTTTGTTGTAGTGAAATGACTAAATTTCAATTGTCTCATAATTTGACAAAATTTATTACATGAATTATATTTCACAAGATGAATTCAATAGTAATGTCCGTTTTATCATCCGAATTCAAAAAATGTTCATATTTTTCTTATGAAAAATTTACTATTTTCCCCACTTTTTTCTAGAGTATTCATATTAGTTACTTTTTTTTTGGGTTTCACATAATACCCATCACATTATGTAAATAATTACTTCTTAGGAAATACCCATCATTTTACATATTTTTCTTTCAAGCTTCTTTAATTCCTTGGAACATCTTCTGATCCACTTACCTTATGAATCAATGATAGCAAATTCTATGTAATAGAAATGAATGTATCTATTTGAGAGGTTATATATTTTTTAATTTGTCATCTATCATTTTCAATGTATTTGTCAAATAAACATTATTGTAATGGAGTTTTTTTTTTAAATATTTTTGAAAATCAAAAATTAATATTTTGAAATAAAGCCAACGTTAAAAGATAGATATGTAATTCGTATTTGGTTGAAGAAGCTTTGCCATTTTATGCTTACTACTTTTTAGCCACAAGTGTATGATAGGTATCATAAAATATCATGAAATAGTGATTAAAGTATGATGGATGGATCAGAACAAGAAGGTATGCTTTTCATTTTTAACAATGTGGGTCAATCATATAGTAGCATAAAATCAAGATATTTGTTAATTGACCAAGAGTATCATGTTGCTCACACTTATTTCTTATTGAACTATGAGAAAGTGACACCATATATTAAGTAATATTTATTTTTATTTTGTATCAGCATTTCTTTCTCATGGTATGTGATATATCATTGCTAATATTCAAAATAACTTTAATCTTATTTTTATAGAATTTATACTAAGGAATTAAGACAAAGTAAACCACATATTAATGATGATGAATTTGATACTGAAATTGACAATGATTTTGCATTGTTGTTTGAGAAATTTGTCAATAAATAACTTTTTATGTTTCCTCCTTATAAATAACATGCCTAAGTATGTTAGTTTCATGTTAGAATTTCTTCTTCCTCAATAGTGATTATGTGAAACTATTAGATTGCACAGAAATTTAAACAATGCGCACAACAACAATCAAATACCAGTTTTAACATAGTTTACTAGCGATTCAACATGATTAACTATGTCCACTAAAAATCACACATAGATATTAATAACCAAATATTACAATACAAAATCACACATAGATATATATATATATGAAAATCAAAGCGTGGAACAAATTATGCATACAACCAATTTATAGGAAAAATAAATAGGGTTCTATAAATGGAATAGGTCTAATCAACAAAGTGGACTCAGTCAACAGAACTATCATTATTATCTAAGTACCACGTGACCAATCTCTCAACACATTAGTACCTATACCATTAAATAAAATAGATAAACAAGAAAACAAATGGTTAAATAGATAACAAAATAAATTATATACTACATTTCATTATATTCTTTAAATCCTTCTTTAGGCACATTATCTGTCATCAAATATCTCTAATAGACAAATAAATGATCTTGCAAGAGTACTATTATGAAGTTTTCCGATCTATCCCATACATTATGTAAATACATACAAATTTCATACTTTAAAATATGGTTCAAATAGAGCTAAAATAAATAATGGTATATGCAATAAGAGACCTAACTATACTACATCTAATATTGATTTACATGATCGATTATATGAAATTCTATAATTAGAGTATTCAACTTTACTAATTAAGAGGATAATTCTATTTAAGTGTGAATGATTTGATCATATTCTAAATTTGAATACTTATATTCATTATCAATACAATATTGTGAATGTATGCTACAAAATATTATTGAAAGTATGATCCATTCATTCTCGTGGTTTAATCAGAACAAGTGCATTATACCACTTATCCAACCACAAAAATAAATTCTAGTGATTGGTAGGCTATTTGTAAAATAAAAGTTAGATCAGCTATACAAGTTCCTAAAATGGATGTCCTAGTCACAACATCGCATGTGCTTGTATTTCAAAAAAAATATTATGAAAGTTCATCATATCAATCCTATGGTAGATGATGAACCTAAAACATTGATAGGTAAAGATTGAAACTATTTAGATATTGATAATGCCTATAATGAAGAAGATAATGAACAAGAATTAACAGCACAATCAGTTGAGGATGAAGATTTAGATGGATATTATTTGTGTGATATATCCAATGATGATTAGACTTTAATTAACTTTGATGTTATTTTATATTATTTTTATTTACTATTATATTTCATTTTTTTGGTACATGTAGATGATTATTTGTGTGATATATGCAATTATTAAAGTATTTGTAATGATCTTTTGTTAGTATGCATTATTGATTAACTATAATTGTTATCTTTAAATGTTAGGATGTTTATAAAAATTGAATTAGGTATGAAAGGTAACAATTCAAGTGGTCGAGGATTTCAATCCATAGGTCAGGGTAGAAGAAGTCAACAAACAAATAATGAAAGATGAATTAAATAATTAGTTAGTGACAACAATACCAAAAAAATTTCACCTTATTCATCTACATGTACGTAGGATACATTGGCATCACCTCATCTTCACACACCTGTATTGTCTGTCACTGACATTTCATATTCATTTCATTATGTAGCAACTGGGAATGTTAGATTTATCTCACCTATCTTAGGAGGTAGACATGAAGCTACTACAACATCAACAATGAATAGATTCATAATTCATGGTTAGCATGTAATGTTATAGAATATGTATTTTACAAAAAATTCTTACTTCATGCATGAATATTTTTTTTTGTTTTGGTTTTACATGAATTTTTTTACATCTCTTTGCTATATTGTAAATATACATTTTTTAAAATCTGGCATAATTTATTAGTAACTAACTCAGATTTTGTTATTGCACCATCATTATCATCTAAAATAATAATTATTAGCATGCTAATTTTTCTTTGCATTAATTTTCAAAAAATAATAAAAATGAAATTACATCAAATTAGTAACATAAGTCTGCTTTTTTTTTTCATTTATATGTATATGTATATGCTTATGTTATTTTACCCACATGTTTATTCTTTATGCTTCTCATATAACCGAGAAGATATTTAAAGAGAAACTAATTGAGGAATGTATAAAGTGGAGCAAACTACTCTCGAATATGGAGTATTATTATGAATAATTTGAAATACAATTTAATGCATGCGGCCTAATTGAAAAGTGTTGCATTATTAATTATTATAACAAAAATAATGCAATACTATACAAAGCCAAATAGTATTCCTCGAGATGTTTGGAATAGATGGTGAAAATATTGGAATAGTGAAGAGTTCAAGGCTTTATCCCAGATGACATCTTAAAATTATCAACCAGAGAAAGCTTATGAATGATTATGAGCTTTAAAACATATTGGTAATTCTAACATAACTTATCAACATTCTATAGATTTGGTAACAGTCTTTTCCCAGTTATTTTTTGATGTTAACTTTGTGTATGATAGGATATTAATTTAATCAAAATATTTCATATACATATTTTGTTAATAGTATTTAAGCACATGCACAAGAAGAATTGGGTGGATTCTTTGTAGACAAATAATCAAATGATACTAATACAAGTTTTTCAATATTTACTTTCATTAAACATGTTAATTTGCAGGGATACATAACCACTTTAAGGTCACATCAGAAAGAATGAAGTCATCTATTAAATTTGACATAAATTCAATCTACGCATCATAATAACTTAGTAAATCATGAAAATTGATAATACACATCACAAATAATCTATGCATTATAGAATGGTATATACATAGAATAGTGAAGTAAACCAAAAGAAACTCATCCCATTCATCAAAAAAAGTCACGCCTCTAATGAGAAAATGATGCATTATAATTTTTAGTGGACTTCTATGTGCATGCATAGCTTATGTATGTAATTGCAAAGAACCTATCATTTATATCTTTTAGGCAAGTACCAATGCATGCAAGTCATGTACAATATAAGAGATATAAACCAAATGAAAAAGAATATAAAAATGTAATATAAACTATAAAAATAATTGTAAACATCAAGGGCAATTTAAGAAATTAATATAAAAAGCATTTATTTTCCTTTTTTTTAACTCTATGTGAAATATAATATATACATCAATTATTCATATAAGTTCGACTAATTGTTTCTCTTGAAGATGTTATTTACAATATATACATCAATTACATCTTTGAGATGTGTCATGGTTTCATGTTGTAACTCGCTATGTTTTTATAATGTTTTTATTTTCAGGCCATTAGAGTGAATCCAAAAAAATGACAAGTGTATGAACTTTATCCATGCATCTACATTTTATTTAGGTTTTGTCTAGTGTTCATCATCTGCCTCTTCCCATTACAATACTTATTTGATGAGCTAAGGGAAAAGATATAGGAAATTCAAGAAAATTTGCAAAGAAAAAAAAAATGAAGAGATGCAAATCAAATTAAAGAGATGTAAAGAGATAAGATGGGTGTATTTGAAAATTTTTGTATGACACATATTTGTAAAAAAATAGTAATTAATTGAATATATTTTATGTATACAATTGTGATGGTATAATTACACACAAAAACATAAATATATGAAATATATTTCCATTGCTAAATATCAAAATGGAAAAGAACTCTACCTTCCATTCCTATTTCCATTCCTAGTTTAGAAATGGAAATATTTAACTACACAATTTAAAATATATCCGCACAAATTTTATTTCTAAAATTTAGAAAATAGCCATATAGAAATGAAAAATTTATATTTCTAATTTCGAAATTTATAATTTGTTTCTTTCTTTTAGTGTTGTAATATATTATCTCTTCGTATTTTTTTAATATTATTATCAAATTAATTTTGTTATCATTTTATAAAATATTTGAAAAATACAAAACATGTGCTATCTATCAAATTAATTACAAAACAATCATCAATAAAAATAATCAAATATCTAAAGATCTATAATGTATTATTTCTATTATATTGCTATTCGTCTATCATGCCAAATGTGTTAGGAATGCTCAAGCAAAGGATTTAGCATATAAAATTTTTATCTAAGCAACTTCTCATTATTTAATAGATATATATATATTTATACACACACAATTATGAATATACATAATAGGATTTTTTGCATATATGTGTGTGTGTGTGTGTGTGTGTTTGTGTAAGCATGTATGAGAAGTTATGCATATGTGTACATTATTATTTTGATTTAATTTTATATGCACATATATACAATATATATGTAAATATATAGATGTGTGTGTGTGTGTTAATATACAATATATATACATAATTATAAAAATATCATCCATTCACGTATGCATATATACATAAATATATATATGATATATATGTATTAATATACTACATAAATATATTGTATGCATATTATATGATATATATATTGTATGAATGTTTAATTATATGGAATTTGTATTTTATATGCATTAAAGTTTAAATATAGTCTATCTCCACATTTATTATTTTGTATTTAGTTAACCCAAAACAAATACTTCATAATTAAACTCTTAATGCACCTTCTCGAATTTAATAAATTTTAATTCATTCCATTATTGTTCGCATCACAATGAGCAACAATGCGAAGCTTACTTTCTTGAAACGATACCAAACAAAATACTTGTTCGCAAATAGTGCCTCACTGCCTCAAAACTTAAAACCACCAGCTAGAGCGAAAATCACATCTAGCGGGTGGCAAGCGGCACATTGCAGGCAAGTCTCGGGCCGCCCTGAAAGCCTCTCCGACACTTTCTCTCTTCAACTCTCCCTCACGCTCCTGTTGTTCGATAGCCATTCTAAGGCCATCGCAGCGACACTCAGCGTCGATCTCTGCCATTTGTTGGCAGCATCTCCGAAGTTGTCCAGTTTGGTAGCCATCCCGGACGCCTTGCGAGCCCCTGGACTTGCATTCTTCCCTGAGGTATTGCTGGCAGTGTTGGAGATTCTGCTGACGCTGGACTTGCTCGCGGCAGCTCCTGCGGGATTCTCTTGGGTTCTCTTCGTTGACAAGCATTGTTGTGCTGTAGATAGATGCATTGGCAAGAAGAATAGCAGAGAACAGCATGGCCAGGAGAAGGGTGATCTTTTCCATCGTGATGTTGGTGTGATGTGGGTAATTCGTAATGCCTGGCCTGGGTGGATTATTAGCTGCCCCGCGGGATGGGTATTTAAGCACATTTTCTTAGTATTTGATCAGAAGGTTACACACGTAAGGGGTAGTAGGCACGACAAGTAGACTATTTTGCATGCATGCACGAACTTACGCGACATACCCACCCTCGAAGTCATCGAACTGTACGTCTATCCACACATGTAGAAATTATTGGTCTGGTTATCACGTCTACGTAAATGAGGAAATCAGGAAATGCGAAAATAAAAAAAATGTTATATATTTCTGCTAAATTTTGAAGTACATAAAAGGGCATTTGTTTGGAGTATACCAGATGCAAAGTAATTAACTTAATTTTTTAAAATTAAAAATAATAGCACCCAAAACGAAAATTATTAATTTTTTGGTACTCATACGCATAAAAACTGATTTTATCTCATTTTTATAAAAAGTTTAAACACACACTTCTTAAGCCATGTATAGAAATATTATAAGTCATTGAAAAATACGACTTCAAAATAAATTACAAAAATTATTGTAGGTTGCATATAAATGCATAAAGATCTAAGAAATGTCAATGTGGTTAGAAGAAATAAATCATCTTTTGGGATTTACCTTATTGAAAAATAAACTTGATTGGGCACAATTTAGATGTAAATTATAATGTACATTGAAAAGAACTTTTTTGATATTATTTTTAATACTATCATGAATGTAGAAGGTGAAATAAAAGGAAATACTAAATCAATAGAGGATTTAAAGAGTTATGTTAATGTTCATAGTTACATATGGATAAATAAACAAATATATTTTTTAAAGACTTGTTATAGTCTCGACAATGATGCAAAAGATGCTTATGCAAATAGACAATAGAGCTCAGGCTTCTTGAAGGCTATGCATCTAACATGAAAAGATGTATTGATATAAAATTATAAATAAGCATAAATTATTTGGGATAAAAAGTCATAATTGTCATGTATTTATACATAGGCTAATATATGATTCCTCGATCCCCAAGGAATCCTATTTATTCATCACACAACAAAAATATTTAATAAAATAATATTTTAATTTCTTACAAATGTTGCCTACACATATTGTTTTCATTCATTTGCTCAACAGAATAAAACAATACATAATATACAATTCAAGCCACAACTAGCTTTCACCACACATGTAATCTCGCATTTGGTCTTTTATCTACACTAAACCTGTACATGAAAGGAGGTCACATAACGAAGTGAAGAAAGCTTAGTAGAGGTAAACTTCTACAAAACTACTCACCACCTAAGTGTATGTAAAAAAAATCATATGTACATATCAATACTCATTCAAGTACAATATTTACATGAATGTAAACATAGATAAATTATTTTTATACACTATCCTGAGTCTCACTGATTACTCCACGCATGTCGAAGCCAAGTGTGACATTATATTATATATATATTTATTTATTTATTGGACATATTCTGAAAAATATGGACCTCCAAAAAATAATATTGGACATTCTTCAAAAAATATAGACTTTCTCTAAAAAATTATATTGAATACTCTGAAAAATACTCCATAATTTAGTTTGGACATTGTCCCATTTTGATTCCATATAAATAATATCCATTATAATTTTATATATATCAACTATGCACACAGTCATTTATTCGTAATATTCTCGTACATATGAAATGAAAGATATCACTTATGATTAAACTATGTTTCATGCACAGTTATAACTACATGAACATAAATCACATTAAAATATATTTTTTTAAACAAAACACAAAATTTTTTATCAATTAATCATTCACAATTTAATTTCTAAAATGATTATGAATTAAATTATCATTTACGGCCATTTATGGCCGTTAAATGGAAAAATAATATAATAGTAGAAAATCCCTACCTCTCGAAATATTTAATACCAAAACTTCTGGAATTTGATACTAACATGAAACTTTCGTCACATAAAGCAACTTTTATTCTTAGAATATTTTGTTCTGATACCAAAATAATCAACTAATTGCAAAATATCTTATACAATTCTTTTTTTCTCTCAACACTAAACCCTCTCTCTCTCTCTCTCTCTCATTTCCATCTTTTTCATATTTTCTTGTTTTCACGTTCATTTTCATATTATTATTATTATTTTATTAAAATAATAATAAAAAATACAATTCCCTTTTGACATCTTGGATGCGCATGCATGCATCCATACTTTACTTTATTATTATTATAATATTATTATTTTAATTAATAATAATAAAATAATATAAAAAAACACTACAACAAAACTTCAAATTAATGACGTTTTGTTCCTTGACGCTTTTAGAAAATATCATTATTCTATTTATAATTAGATATTTCATGACATTTTTCTAAAAACATCATTATTTGGAACATGTTTTTGTTTTCATGGCACTTACTAGAAGTGTCATTGTTAAGACTAATAAGTTAGGAAATTTCTTGACTCCTTAAAAAATGACAAGAAATAATGGGCTGAAAATTAAAAACCTTATAACTTTTATAAGTGTCATTGATATGAATATTTTTAGTAATAATATTTTAAAATAAGTAATAATATTTAAAAATTTACTCTAGATTAATAAAAAAAATTATCAATTTTTAGTTGAAAATTATTTATTAAAAATAAAAAGAAACTTATGATCAAATTAAAAAAAATTTAAATATTTTTACATTCAAATTTGAATTTTATATTTATAAAATAAGTAATAATATTTAATTTTAAAATTAATCAGTTAATATTTAATTTATCCCTAAGAGAAATAATAATAAAATAAAAATTTAAGGTCATTTAATAAAATGATGTGATTAATATAATATTTTATTTATCTTCATTTAATAAAATGAAGATTCGCTAGAAAGACGAGCACGGCTTCTTCATAACGTTTGGCCTTTTCTAATAACTCGACTTCAAGCAGCGTGTCTCCAATATCCTTAGCCATCTTTGTAGTATCTAGGAAGTTTTCCCATTCAGTTTCTAATTGTATCAGCTCTTCCAAACACTTTACTTTTTTCAAAATACTATGCATTGAATCACTGGAATTGAAAAGGTTAACATATTTCATAATTGTGAACTTGTCTCCAAGCTTTTTGCATTTCTTCGTAGCATCCTCCAAAATCTTCTATTTTGCATCTTCTATTATGCCCCCGTCTCTTTTCATGTAATTATATTGCGTGGCATGTTCTTTCTGTTGGAAATGTAATAGAGTCCCTCGTCGAATAGCTCCCCCTTTTGACAGCACTCAATACATTTGCTTAAGAAGTTGCCTTTAGCGTAAGCATATGCTGCCAGCATATAAGATGATGCTTGCATGAAACATTCTGTAGCTTCTTCAAGTTTGGGAATATGAAATCTTTCCATAAATTAACAAAAAACCTGCAGCAGAATCGGAGTCACACTGGATTGCAAATTTGCAGCGGAAAAGATAAAAATTAATATTTGTTTGTATAATAAATTATATTAATTAGATATGTCATGACATTTTTCTAAAAACATCATTATTTGGAATATATTTTCTGTTTTTATGGCACTTACTAGATGTGTCATTGTTAAGACTAATAGATTATTAAGACTAATAAGGGGCTGAAAAGTATAAACCTTGTCACTATTATAAGTGTAATGGATATAAAAATATTAATTTTGAATTTATTGAATTGGAATTAATTAGTTTGAATTTTTTATATGTAAAATATGTAATATGTTTTAAAATGATGATGGCAACAAACTGGAAGAGTTGAGTGAAAGAGTCTCGGCTTGCTTCTCTATGGTTTCATTTTCCATTTCTTCATTGATGGAATTTTCTTTGCTTATTTATATCGTTCATCCTCTGGGTTGTTGTATTATCGCACATGATCTCAGTGAATAGATTCTTACGCGTTGTACTACAGGTCCTCTCCACCCTTTATTGTTAATTTTGTAGATATGTTACCAAAATGCATGATGCTTAATGGCTACCCTTGTTATACATAAAATTTTTGTAGCTTGGCAGGACAAAATAAAAAGCCGAAAAGGAGTATAAATTGAGATCGAAAGAGAGAAATTGCCGTCAATTATTTTTGTCATTAGTTTCTACACAGCTTATTTTACGAACTGTGGAAAGTGGAGTTGTACATGGCTTATGCAGCATATCTTCGGCATCGTGTGTTGTGTTGCTATTTTGTGAAGTTTAATTAGTAATGTTTCCTTCAATCACTACATATTTTGTGATGTTGGTGCTTGGTTTGTCGGTGATTTTGCCGTAGTTGAGTTATCGGCTTCCTATTTTTAAGTTACTATTCTATCAAAGAGTAATAATAAATTCTTTTCCATATCCCATTTTTAGGCTCAGTCTGTAGTTCTTCTTGCAAGGTCCAATTTGCTCATTACAAGGGATATAGAGTGGACAAATCTTGTTGTTGGCTTTGAGCAAGTAATTATCCATTCTTTTTTATTTTTGATCTCGTGTCATTTTTATACACGTTGTTCTATTTGTTCTCTCCTCCTCTATTTTTAAGACTGTGAAAGTATGGAAAAAAAGGAGGCAATAATTTCAAAAAATATGTGCTCTATAGTCATGCCATTTCAAAATCAATTAGCCTAAGGACCTAGAGACATGTAATGTCATATCTAATAAATTTGTCTAGGTCACGTATTTGTTTATTTTATGGTAGATATTACAGCAAAGTCAAAATATATTATTATATTATATAGAAATAGATGATAGGTAAATTAATACTCACCTAATTAAATACTTTTACTTTATTTTTTAAATGATTTCTATACATTGAGAAGTATGAATAGAATATTTAACTATCTTCCTCACAAAAAGAAATAAAAGAAATGAGAGATATTATTATCAAAACAAAAGATGTACCTTATATACCTAGGAATATTGATTATAGGAAATGAGAAATTAAACAAAGTATTTATAAAAATAATATACACAAATAAGGATATTACTATCAAAAGAGAATATATATGTTATATACCTTTTATACATGAGAATATTAATTATTAAAAATGAGAAATTAAGCAAAGTATTTGTTAAAATAAGCTACACAAATAAGGAAAATAAGATTTGTGAGTCCAGTAAATAGTAGATAGAATTTTTAAGTAGCTAGAAATAAATAAATTATATAGTTAAAAGGAAAATACATGGCCAATAAAAATTTTGCTTTTCTCAAAATACTTTTTATCTTCTCTTTTCCTTAGACATGTTTGATAAAAAAAATCATCTTGTTTTTTCTTTTCCCCAATGTAATGTCTTTTTTTCTTATAAATTAGAGAATTAGCTTTTACCTCAAATATGATTTAAATAATTATTCGTTAAAAAAATAACAAAAAAAAGAATAAAAACCTATAATACACTAGAATGCATGATGGGGGCTTCTAGGATCGGATTTGGAGGAGAATAAAATATTTTTATTAATAAATTAACTTTTCTCATATTTGACTTTTATATAAAGAATAATTAAATAATATTTTTTTGTTTAAATATTTTTTTTCTAAGAATCATACTAACTGTGAGAAATAATTTCTCATGTTTAAATATTATTCTAATCATGTTGACTATGTAAACAAATTCAACATTATTATAATATTAATGCTCATCCCTTCTATATTATATCTGACATACTTATTAATATTTTATTAAATTGATTTTTGAATTTTTTTAAAAGATAAAAAAGAGGTTGCTAAATGAATAATATTGGAATGTTGATTTGTTCTTCCATTTGAAGTGTGATCACTATTGGAAATAATTTGTTCTTTAAAAATGGATCGTTTATGGATCTCAAAAGATAGAAGATCGAAGGAATATGAAGATGGAGTTGAGTGCTTTATTGCATTTGCAATACAAAATTCTGCAAATAAAACCTCTATTAAATATCCTTGCTTTCAATGTGGTAATATGATATTCAATACTCCTCAAAAGATTCGAGACCATTTGTTTTTCTTTGGAATTGATCAAAGTTACCATGCATGGTATTGACATGGAGAGGCAGCTCTAAGTGGCCCACCTTCCATAAGAGCAAAACATTATGATAGACTTCAATTTGATGATCAATACAGTACAATAGAAATGGTTCAAGCTGCACATGATGATTGTCAAAATGATCCTGAATTATTTGCAAGATTACTACAAGATGTAGAAAAACTATTATATCATGGTTGCAGAAACTATACAAGATTATTTGCCTTTATCAAATTATACAACTTGAAAGTACGTTTTGGGTGGTCTGATAATAGCTTTTAAGAGCTTTTACAAATTCTTGGAGAAATGTTGTCTTTAAACAATGAATTGCCTTTGTCGATATATGAAGCAAAAAATACATTAAATTCTTTGGGGATGAAATATGAGAAAATACATGCATGTCCAAATAATTGTGTACTTTATCAAAAGGAGTTGAAAGATGCATCCTTATGTCCTACATGTGGAACTTCGAGGTGGAAGACAGATAACACAGGAACTAAGAGGAGAAAAGGAGTTCCTGCGAAAGTAATGTGGTATTTTCCTCAAATTCCAAGATTTAGAAGAATGTTTCAATCATCAAAAATTACAAAAGAGCTCATATGGCATGTTGAAGAAAGTAATTTTGATGGGAAAATACGTCATCCATCAGATTCACCATCATGGAAGCAAGTTGATCGCGGATGGCCTGAGTTATTCTTAGAACCTAGAAACTTGAGACTTGCAATTTCTACAGATGGCATAAATCCTCATAGTTCATTTAATAGCAAACATAGTTGTTGACCCATTCTCATGATAATTTACAACATTCTTCCATGGTTGTGCATGAAAATAAAATTTATGATATTATCTTTATTAATTTCAGGTCCATGATAACCTGGCAATGACATTGATGTCTATTTAGCACCACCAATAGAAGATCTAAAAACATTGTGGAAGGTCGGAGTTCAAGATTACGATTCACATAAACAAGAAATCTTTACATTAAGAGCCGTTCTATTATGGACAAACAATGATTTTCCTGCATATGGAAACATGTCAGGCTGCAAAGTTAAAGGATATTATGGTTGTCCAATATGTGAAAAAGAAATATATTCTTCTAGGTTAAAGCATGGAAAAAAGAACTCTTATACTGGACATAGACGATTTCTTCCAAGAAACCATCCATATAAAAAACAAAAGAAAGCATTTGATGGAAAACAAGAGTTTGGGTCACCTCCACAAATATTGACTGGCGAGGAAATATTAAAAAAAATTAATGGAATTTGCAATTCTTGGGGGAAAAAAAGGTTAATCTGGGAAAATATGAAATCAACAATACAAATTATTGGAAAAAGAAGTCTATATTCTTTGATCTTGAGTATTAGTAATATCTTCATATTTGTCATAATTTGGATGTAATGCATATTGAGAAAAATGTTTGTGAACGTATTATTGGTACCTTACTCAATATCACAGGTAAGACAAAGAATGTGCTTAATTCTTGCTTGGATCTTGTAGATATGAGCTTAAGGAGCAAATTGGCACCAAGGTTTGAATCGAAGAAAACATATCTCCCTCCTGCATGTTATACACTTTCTACAATGGAAAAGAAGGTGTTTTGCCAAACACTTTCACAATTGAAGGTTCCATATGGATATTGTTCGAACCTTCGAAACCTCGTGTCAATGGAAGACTTGAAACTTAATGGATTAAATTCCCATGACTATCATGCATTAATAGAATAATTTTTGCCAGTTTTGTTACGTTCTATCTTGCCCAAGCATGTGAGTAGTACCATTTGTAGATTGAGTTTCTTTTTCAATGCTCTCTGTACTAAAGTCATTGATGTTCCTTCATTAGATGAGTTACAAAATGAGATAGTGGTGATATTATGTTTATTTGAAAAGTATTTTCCACATTCATTCTTTGATATCATGGTGCATCTTAATATGCATCTTATAAGAGAAGTGAGACTTTGTGGACCGGTTTACTTTAGGTGAATGTACACATTTGAAAGGTTTATGAAAGTGTCAAAAGGCTATGTACGACATTGTACTAGACCTGAAGGTTGTATTGCTGAATACTATATTGCAGAAGAATGAATCGAGTTTTGTATAGAGTACTTATCAAATGTGGAAGTAATTGGAATTCCTAGTAGTTCAAACATTGACCACAAAGTCGGGGCACCAATATTTAGAGGTCTTAAGATGAAGGCCGATTCCAATTTATAGTTATAAGCACATCATTATGTATCGGAAAATACATCAATTGTCCAACCTTATATTGAGTAAGCATCACTAACTTTTTGTTTCTTTATTTATTGTACATATAATATATTACTCTAATTATTTAATTATTATACATGACCTTATATAGAGTACATGCAATGGCTAAAAGTGAAACATCCACGTAAATCAAAAAGGCAAAAGTGGTTACAAGATGAGCATGCTCGTACTTTTACCGTTTTGTTACGATAAAAGGTACTACAATGGTTTCTTAAATTTTCCTTTCTTTTACATTATTGGTTAACATATAAATGATAACTGTAACTTATTTCTATAGGTTAAAGTTGCAATGGGAAATAATGAACCTGTATCTGAAACCCTTAAATGAATAGCTGATGGTACAAGCTATTATGTGATGAAGTATAATGGTTATGTCATCAATGGGTGTCAATATAATACCAAGGAGCGTGATGATTTACTAGCTACCCAAAATAGTGGAGTTAGTATTATAGCAACAACAATAAAAATTGCTAGTGCTAAGGATAAAAATCATATTTTCGAAAAACTTTGTTTCTATGGGGTTATTACTGAGATTTGGGACCTTGATTATACTATGTTTAGAATTACAGTCTTCAAGTATGATTGGGTTGATAATAAGAATGGAATCAGGGTTGATGATCTTTGGTTTACCTTAGTTGACTTTAGCAGATTGGCTCATAAGTCAGATCCATTCATATTAGTCTCCCAAGCTAAGAAAGTCTTATATGTACAAGATGAGCTTAATACAAGATGATCAATTATTTTGTCAACTCCTCAACAAGACTTCACAGAAAGAGCAAACGATGATGATCCAATGGACATTTCTATTGAACACAATCTAGTCATATCTTCTTTGCCACAAGTTGAATTATTTGATGCAATGGATGACTGTGATCAAATTTGTATTCGAGATGATTATGAGCGAATTTGGGTTGAGAACAAATCATAAATGTATCTAATTTTTATCTTTGTTATGGTACTGTGAATTGATATGCTTCTATAGTTTTTTGTATTTTAAATGTATGCTTAATAGTTAATTTATTCATCTTTGTTATTAGATAATTGTTATGCTTTCAATTTTAGTTAATGTTAGGTTGATAATATTCAAAACATTGACAGTATTATGTTTTATGCAAAGCAGCTGATTAGGTAATGCCTTTAATTAGTTAATTTTTTATTCTTTAAATTTTTTTGGATATTTTTATACTTTTATTTAAATATTATAAATATATTTATAATAGGTATGGAAACAGAACAACAAGATAAAGCAACTACAAGAAATAGATGTAGGGGGATAACAATAAAGACTATGATTATCAAGAATAGGAGCAAAGGAATAAAACTTGCAGTAAAGTATAATGTTGATGGTGTTTATGTCGGACAAGCTACGATGCATCTCACAAGTTATTTATGCATATTGGTACGTACCATGGTCCCAATTAGATATTACACTTGGCACCATGTACCTAAGCAATTGAAGAATAAATTGTGGGACTCAATTGAGGTAAACTTGTAATTCTTTTTTCTATCTATAACTTTTTATAATTATATTTGCAAATTTTTTTAACAACTAATAACTATGTTCATTACTTCTAAGCTGTATTTACATTGGATTATAAAAGTAGAAGGAACTGTATGAAATTAATTGCTAGGTGTCTTAGATCTTTTAAGAACATGTTGACTACAAAGTATATCATTCCTTTCAAAGACCAACTAGATCTTCTTAAAAAACCACCAGTTGAATACAGTTTTATTTAAGATGAAGATTGGACAGTTTTTGTCAAAGAAAGATTATCTCAAAGATTTCATGTAAATTCCTAATTATTTTCATGTCATATACTCATTTTTTCTTTACTTAATATACATTAAAATTTGTAGGAGTTTAGAGAAGTTCAAAAAGAAAGAAGGAAAAAACATATTTATAATCAACATCTTAGTTGGAAGGGATATGCTGGTCTTGAGGAAGAGATAGTAAATTAAAGATGTTGTTACTTTACTTTTTATTTTATGTTGAATTTTCCTAGAGACTCATTATATTACATTTCAATATTGTAAAAGTTGGTAGAAATCGGCTTTACTAAAGTTATTGATAGAAGTGTATTATGGAAGAAAGTAATGGAGAAAAAAAATAGCACGTATGATGAAGTTGTCATTCTGGTAGTGGAGAAGATTGTAAGTATAAGTTATGGAACATATATTTCATTTATGTTAATAACTTATTTATATTAACCAATATGACATTTAATTTTATAATATCATTGTGTATCAGGATAAGATGTTGCAATAGTCACAAGAAAGTAGTTTGAGTTTCAATGGAAATGACATACTTACCGAAGCATTGGGAACTCCTGAATATAGTAGTCGAGTACGAGCTAAAGGAAAGCATTATACTCCATGACAATATTTTTATTCTATGGCAGATAGTGTTTTATAAAAATTTATGAAAGAATCACAAGAGCGACAATCAAAGTTTGAGGCAAAGATTTTATTCCAACTCTCTCATATGGTACCCACCGCACCTCAATTTAATGTTGGTAGCTCTAACATGCTCCAAACACATATTGTCATTCCTGAAAGTGTTGAGCAACCAAAACATCGAGTAGAAGACCACACTCCTCCAATGCTAAAAGCAAACAAGGTAAGTTGTATTTAATATTATGTTCTATAAAAAAATATGTTAACACAAACTCATAATTTTCATATCAACTTACCTAGTTGATATGAAAATATAGAAGTAATGTTACAATATAAGTTTGTATAATAAATTATATTAATAAGCTTATTAAGTTATGATAACTCAATTTTGTCTAACTAATTCTTTCCTAATTGGAAATTATCAACTTTAGATGATTGCATATAACTAAACAATATTGTTTCATTTTACAGGTAAGGAATTGTCAGTTGACCATAGGGACAAAAAAAATGTAGTTGCAGCTGGAACAATGATACTTGAATGTAGTGTTAACTTCCTTGTTGCTGTGGATGTTTCTTATTATCCAAATGTATTACTTCATGTACCTATTCCAAGCCAAATTACTACTATTGAGCATCAAATTTTTTGTCATGCCCAATTAGTCATTCTTACTACTCATCGCATCCAGGTATGTGCTTTTTTTTAAAATAAAATATTTCTTGTTAATAATAAAAAATAATTTTATCTAGGATAATTCTTATATATACAAAGATATTTTATGTTTGATAGGATTAAAAGAAATTTAAGAAATAGAGGAATAAAGAGAGAACATTGATTTTTAAGGATGAGAACCCTGTAGATATCACCAAGGTAAGTTATTAAACATAAGTAAGCTTATAAGTATTCATATTTATAAAATTATAAATATTATGTTGTTACACTAATGTTAATTATGTAGTTATCATTGTGTAATGGTGGTACTTGACATAAGGAATTTGATCGCCTATTACCTTGATTCCTTGCATCATCAACCTTCAGATGATCTTAAAGACATTGTTAATATGTAAGTTTTCCCCTTAATATTATAGAATGAAGCATAGTTGGTAACAAATTTTTTTTTCTTCATGCAGGGCTCTAAGAATTCATCAATTTAAAAAATATAAATCATCAAAAAGAGAGCCTAATTAGGTTGTATTAGGGGTAAATAACTCATAAACTGAGTAATAAAATATTTAGTGTCTTCATCTTAATTTTAAACTTAGTACAATATGACTTGCAAGTAACTCCATATATATATATATAATGATTTTTTTTCCATTCAGTGCCCAAGACAACAAGGTAGTGTTGAATGTGGATACTATGTGATGAGATATATGAGAGATATTATTCTCGATCAAGGATGTCTTATAACAAAGTTATGTGTTGATTTTTTGGTTCTCAATATATCAATGTTTTTTTTATTTTCCAATTTAATTGATGAAAATATTGCTTTACTTTTCAACAGTTTAATGGGATAAAATCATACAACAAAGATGAGTTGGATGAAATACGATCTGAATGGGTGATGATGGTGACTCAATTAATACTTTCCTCGCTTTGAAAAGCATTGGGGACACCTTTTTGTATTGAAGCATGAACAAATTTTGGCATTTTCAACTTTAACTTTTGATGAGGTTCATACTTTATATTTCTTTTGCCCCAAACTATGACTGAAAGTATTGTTAGACATAATCATTTGAAGACATTTTAGTATTTTTCTTACACATTCATGATATTTCTCTAATTTCCAAAGATTGAATTATGTTCGTATATTGTATGCATGATTCATAGGCATTTAAAGGTAAACTTTTTTTTGGTCAAGTTAGAAGATCTTCCAACTTTGGAATTGTCCATGAACTATTGTGATAATAAAGGTATTTTTCATAATGAAATCAAGTTTATTACTTCTTACTTTCTATTAAATATTTTAAAATTGAATATGCCATTGGAATTTTATTGTTATCATATTATCTTTTGTTTATGTTGTCAACTATTGATTTTTTTTTGTAGATTGACAATTAAAAAAATTGTGATTTCGACTTTTGACTTCAATACTTTACCACAACATTATAAATTACTTTTTCACCCTTATAAAACACAATTATTATTTCAAGGCACAATTTTTTTTACGTAGCTTTTTATTTTATTAATGAATCTAAAACTATAAGTTGATTGGATTACTATATATGTGTAATCAATATAACTTGAAATTACATTACATAGCATCTCATCTAGTTTTTTTAATGTATTGGGAAGATGTCAAGTAATTTAACTTTTCATTTTATTAAATTTAATTGATTTTCGTAGTGTTTCTTTCAAGTAGTTTGTGAGATCTTTCAACTAATTACACACATATATGTTTTTAATGAATTATTATTATTTTGTATTTTAAAATATTTTATCAACTTTTATGCCATAATTGATAAATCTCTTGCTTTATATTTTACCAATTACTACTAACTTTGTTTTTGTTTTTGTTAATTTTTTTTAATCATATATGTCAATTGTTATATAAATTATTTTCATGATATGTTGTTATCATTCCTTCTTTTTTATTTTTCAATGCTTTATAATAATTTTTTTTTCTGCAAGTGTAATTAATTATTGTTCATTTTTTGTATGTCAGTTTCATTTTTTGGAAATTAACTTTCAACTCAGCCAAGCTAGCATGAAGCAGTTTCTTGGAGATAAGGCACAACTGGGTTGCATATATAAGAAATTTTGAATTGAATTAAAGAAATGAATGTTAAAATTGTGATATATATTTTTTTAATGAAACGTAAGAAGTCCAAGTTCCCCATTGTAATTAAAAACTTTAATCTTGGTATGGATTGTAATGTATATTTTTCTTATGTGCATGCAGAATTATAATAACAGGTGAAAATATATTTACAATAATTATTATATTGATATTTAATTAAATCATTATCTTCCTTGACACTTTTACTAAGTGTCATTGTATACAAATATTTTAAGATTGATATAACAAATTATGATATTTTCTGAGTGTCAAGGTAGACTGGTATAATTAATATTGATAGTTTATTTTAGCGTCAAGGTTTTTTTCAACGACACTTCTAAAAAACGACATTATAGGCAAATACTTTTAATGACAGGCTAGGGGATGACACTATCGATAAGCGACATGAATTATATTTAATGATGCTTTTTAAGCATCTATGATTATGTTTTTTGTTGTAGTGAAATGACTAAATTTCAATTGTCTCATAATTTGACAAAATTTATTACATGAATTATATTTCACAAGATGAATTCAATAGTAATGTCTGTTTTATCATCCGAATTCAAAAAATGTTCATATTTTTCTTATGAAAAATTTACTATTTTCCCCCTTTTTTCTAGAGTATTCATATTAGTTACTTTTTTTTTGGGTTTCACATAATACCCATCACATTATGTAAATAATTACTTCTTAGGAAATACCCATCATTTTACATATTTTTTTTTCAAGCTTCTTTAATTCCTTGGAACATCTTCTGATCCACTTACCTTATGAATCAATGATAGCAAATTCTATGTAATAGAAATGAATGTATCTATTTGAGAGGTTATATATTTTTTAATTTGTCATCTATCATTTTCAATGTATCTGTCAAATAAACATTATTGTAATGGAGTTTTTTTTTTAAATATTTTTGAAAATCAAAAATTAATATTTTGAAATAAAGCCAACGTTAAACGATAGATATGTAATTCATATTTGGTTGAAAAAGCTTTGCCATTTTATGCTTATTACTTTTGAGCCACAAGTGTATGATAGGCATCATAAAATATCACGAAATAGTGATTAAAGTATGATGGATGGATCAGAACAAGAAGGTATGCTTTTCATTTTTAACAATGTGGGTCAATCATATAGTAGCATAAAATCAAGATATTTGTTAAATGACCAAGAGTATCATATTGTTCACACATATTTCTTTTTGAACTATGAGAAAGTGAAACTATATATTGAGTAATATTTATTTTTATTTTGTATTAGCATTTCTTTCTCATGGTATGTGATATATCATTGCTAATATTCAAAATAACTTTAATTTTTTTTTATAGAATTTATACTAAGGAATTAAGACAAAGTAAACCACATATTAATGATGATGAATTTGATACTGAATTTGACAAAGATTTTGCATTGTTGTTTGAGAAATTTGTCAATAAATAACTTTGTATGTTTCCTCCTTATAAATAACATGCCTAAGTATGTTAGTTTCATGTTAGAATTTCTTCTTCCTCAATAGTGATTATGTGAAACTATTAGATTGCACAGAAATTTAAACAATGCGCACCACAACAATCAAATACCAGTTTTAACATAGTTTACTAACCGTTCAACATGATTAACTATGTCCACTAAAAAGTTCTTAGCACTAACATATTAATAACCAAATATTACAATACAAAATCACACATAGATATATATATTTATGAAAAACAAAGCGTAGAACAAATTATGCATACAACCAATTTATAGGAAAAACAAATAGGATTTTATAAATGGAATAGGTCTGATCAAAAAAGTGGACTCAGTCAACAGGACCATCTTTATTATCCAAGTGCCACGTGACCAATCTCTCAACACATTAGTACCTATACCATTAAATAAAATAGATAAACAAGAAAACAAATGGTTAAATAGATAACAAAATAAATTATATACTACATTTCATTATATTCTTTAAATCCTTCTTTAGGCAAATTATCTGTCTTCAAATATCTTTAATAGAAAAATAAATGATCTTGCAAGAGTACTATTATGAAGTTTTTCGATCTATCCCATACATTATGTAAATACATACAAATTTCATACTTTAAAATATGGTTCAAATAGAGCTAAAATGAATAATGGTATATGTAATAAGAGACCTAACTATACTACATCTAATATTGATTTACAAGATCGATTAATTGAAATTCTATAATTGGAGTATTCAACTTTACCAATTAAGAGGATAATTCTATTTAAGTGTGAATGATTTGATCATATTCTAAATTTGAATACTTATATTCATTATCAATACAATATTGTGAATGTATGCAACAAAAAATATTATTGAAAGTATGATCCATTCATTCTCGTGGTTTAATCAGAACAAGTGCATTATACCACTTATCCAACCACAAGAATAAATTCTAGTGATTGGTAGGCTATTTGTAAAATAAAAGTTAGATCAGTTATACAAGTTCCTAAAATGGATGTCCTAGTCACAACATCGCATGTGCCTGTATTTCAAAAAAATATTATGAAAGTTCATCATATCAATCCTATGGTAGATGATGAACCTAAAACATTGATAGGTAAAGATTGAAACTATTTAGATATTGATAATGCATATAATGAAGAAGATAATGAACAAGAATTAATAGCACAATCAGATGAGGATGAAGATTTGGATGGAGATTATTTGTGTGATATATCCAATGATGATTAGACTTTAATTAACTTTGATGTTATGTTATATTATTTTTATTTACTATTATATTACATTTGTTGAATAATATTTGTTTTTAACTTATGCACTTATTAAAGTATTTGTAATGATCTTTTGTTAGTATGCATTATTGATTAACTATAATTATTATCTTTATATGTTAGGATGTTTATAAAAATTGAATTAGGTATGAAAGGTAACAATTCAAGTGGTTGAGGATTTCAATCCCTAGGTCTGTCACCGACATTTCATATTCATCTCATTATGTAGCAACTGAGAATGCTAGATTTATCTCACCTATCTTAGGAGGTACACATGATGCTACTACAACATCAACAAAGAATAGATTCATAATTCATGGTTAGCATGTAATGTTATAGAATATGTATTTTACAAAAAATTATTACTTCATGCATGAATATTTTTTTTTGTTTTGGTTTTACATGAATTTTTTTACATCTCTTTGCTATATTGTAAATATACATTTTTTAAAATCTGGCATAATTTATTAGTAACTAACTCAGATTTTGTTATTGCACCATCATTATCATCTAAAATAATAATTATTAGCATGCTAATTTTTCTTTGCATTAATTTTCAAAAAATAATAAAAATGAAATTACATCAAATTAGTAACATAAGTCTGCTTTTTTTTTTCATTTATATGTATATGTATATGCTTATGTTATTTTACCCACATGTTTATTCTTTATGCTTCTCATATAATCGAGAAGATACTTAAGGAGAAACTAATTGAGGAATGTATAAAGTGGAGCAAACTACTCTCGAATATGAAGTATTATTAGGAATAATTTGAAATACAATTTAATGCATGCTGCCTAATTGAAAAGTGTTGCAATATTAATTATTATAACAAAAATAATGCAATACTATATAAAGCCAAATAGTATTCCTCGAGATGTTTGGAATAGATGGTGGAAATATTGGAATAGTGAAGAGTTCAAGGCTTTATCTCAGATGACATCTTAAAATTGTCAACCAGAGAAAGCATATGAATGATTATGAGCTTTAAAACATATTAGTAATTCTAAAATAACTTATCAACATTCTATAGATTTGGTAATAGTCTTTTCCCAGTTTAATTTTAATGTTAACTTTGTGTATGATAGGATATTAATTTAATCAAAATATTTCATATACATATTTTGTTAATAGTATTTATTTTTAAGATGCTAAGTTGGAACATCCACCAATAATGTTTGAAGTATTTAAGCACATGCACAAGAAGAATTGTGGATTCTTTGTAGACAAATATTCAAATGATACTAATGCAAGTTTTTCAATATTTACTTTCATTACACATATTAGTGTTAGCATGTGTTTTAAATTAAAAAAAAAATATTGATTATTATGGATTTGGAGGAGATTGGTGATTGTTAAAGTTAACAATTACAAATATAATTTGTTTTCATATCTTTATTAAGAATATTTGTAATCTTCAACCTCCATTAGTAGTAACCTAATTTGCAGGGATACATAACCACTTTAAGGTCACATCAGAAAGAATGAAGTCGTCTATTAAATTTGACATAAATTCAATCTACGCATAATAAAAGTGTAGTAAATCATGAAAATTGATAATACACATCACCAATAATCTACGCATTATAGAATGGTATATACATAGAATAGTGAAGTAAACCATAAGAAACTCATCCCATTCATCACAAATAATACACATTCACAAATAATCTACACATTATCTTCTCTAATGAGAAGATAATGCATTATAATTTTTAGTAGACTTCTATGTGCATGCATAGCTTATGTACGTAATTGCAAAGAACCTATCATTTATATCTTTTAGGCAAGTACCAATGCATGCAAGTCATGTACAATATAAGAGATATAAACCAAATGAAAAAGAATATAAAAATGTAATATATACTATAAAAATAATTGTAAACATCAAGGGAAATTTAAGAAATTAATATTAACAACATTTATTTTCCTTTTTTAACTCTATGTGAAATATAATATATACATCAATTCTTCATATAAGTTGGATTTATTGTTGCTCTTGAAGATGTTAATTACAATATATACATCAATTACATGTTTGAGGCGTGTCATGGTTTCATGTTGTAACCCGCTATGTTTTTATAAAATTTTTATTTTCAGGCCATTAGAGCGAAGCCAAAAAAATGGAAAGTGTATGAACTTAAAGTGAAGAGATACAACATAAGAATGTAGAGATGTAAATCAAATTAAAGAGATGTAAAGAGATAAGATGGGTGTATTTGAAAATTTTTGTATGACACATATTTGTAAAAAAATAGTAATTAATTGAATATATTTTATGTATTCAATTTGATTTACATAAAATTTTGTTATCATTTTATAAAATATTTGAAAAATACAAAACATGTGCTATCTATCAAATTAATTACTAAACAATCATCAATAAAAATAATCAAATATTTAAAGATCTATAATATAAAATTTCTATTACATTGCTCAATGTGTTAGGAATATTTATAATAATAATCAATCTATGTGTTATGAAATATTTAAATAATATCATGCCAAATGTGTTGGGAATGCTCAAGCAAAGGATTTAGCATATAGAATTTTTATCTAAGCTATTTCTCATTAAATAATATACTACATAAATGTATTGTATGCATATTATATGATATATATATTGTATGAATGTTTAATTATATGGAATTTGTATTTTATATGCATTAAAGTTTAAATATAGTCTATCTCCACATTTATTATTTTGTATTTAGTTAACCCAAAACAAATACTTCATAATTAAACTCTTAATGCACCTTCTCGAATTTAATAAATTTTAATTCATTCCATTATTGTTCGCATCACAATGAGCAACAATGCGAAGCTTACTTTCTTGAAACGATACCAAACAAAATACTTGTTCGCAAATAGTGCCTCACTGCCTCAAAACTTAAAACCACCAGCTAGAGCGAAAATCACATCTAGCGGGTGGCAAGCGGCACATTGCAGGCAAGTCTCGGGCCGCCCTGAAAGCCTCTCCGACACTTTCTCTCTTCAACTCTCCCTCACGCTCCTGTTGTTCGATAGCCATTCTAAGGCCATCGCAGCGACACTCAGCGTCGATCTCTGCCATTTGTTGGCAGCATCTCCGAAGTTGTCCAGTTTGGTAGCCATCCCGGACGCCTTGCGAGCCCCTGGACTTGCATTCTTCCCTGAGGTATTGCTGGCAGTGTTGGAGATTCTGCTGACGCTGGACTTGCTCGCGGCAGCTCCTGCGGGATTCTCTTGGGTTCTCTTCGTTGACAAGCATTGTTGTGCTTGTTGTTTTGCAACAACAATTTCTTGTTTAACACAAGAAATTATCAAGAACAGAATAAGAAGAAGAGATGAACAGAGAAGAAGAAGAGAGGAGAGAGTTATCGCGCAGCAGAGGAATTCAAGAGCAATAATAATGATCCAGCAGCTAGGTCAAAAAAAATATCGGCTTATATATCAGTCCGATAACAAAAACGCGTAAATTTATTAAAAGAAATACTTTACAGAAATATACGATAATTGCTCATTAAGGGAAAATCCGTAACTTCACTTCTCTATCCTAACATAATCGAACAGCCCGTCAACAATCCCCCCGATTCGATGTAGTTGGGGTCAATCCAAGCTTTTCTCTTAGATAGATAAGCTTTTCTCTTGGTAAAGCCTTTGTGAATATATCAGCTATTTGATCTTCAGTCCTGCAAAAAACCAATTTTATTTCATTAGATTCAATCCTATCCTTAATGAAATGATATTTCAAACCTATGTGTTTGGTTCGACTGTGCATTACAATATCATTCGCAATTGATATAGTGGATTGATTATCACACAGAATTTGTGTCGGATATTTTTGGACTTTATCTAAGTCACCCAACAATTTTCTAAGCCATAGGGCTTGAGAGGTTGCAACTGAAGCTGAAACATATTCAGCTTCAGTAGTGGATAAAGCTACAGTTGATTGTTTCTTGGACTGCCAAGAAACTGCAGCAGTTCCAAGATTAAATATATATCCAGAGGTACTTTTGTAATCCTCTGGATTTCCTCCCCAATCACTATCACAGTAACCCATGATTTCAGTATAATTAATTCTATGATATTTCAAACCTAAATTCAGTGTACCTTTGAGATATCTCAATATACGTTTAGCAGCACTTAAGTGTATATGATTCGGACAGTGCATAAAACGTGACAGCAAATGAACTGAGAAAACTATGTCAGGTCTAGTTGCTGATGCATACAGCAGACTGCCTATTAGGCTTCTGAAATTTTTTATATTTACTGGTTTACCCTTAGCTGAAAGAAGTTTCTGATTTATTTCTAAGGGGGTAGACACTGGTTTACAGTCACTCATTCCGAAATTTTTTAATATTTGTTTAATGTATGAGGTTTGAGAAACAGACACACCACTTGTGTCTTGAATTATTTCTAGTCCAAGAAATTGTTTTAAACTTCCTAGATCAGACATTTCATATCTAGACTCCATTTCTTTCTTAAAATTAATTATCAATTCTGTTTTATTACTTGTGAATATTATATCATCAACATACAACGAAACAATCAAAATTCCAGAATTGTTATCCTTTTTAATATAGAGTGTAGGCTCACTCTTGCTTCTTCTGAATCCTTGATTCAGAAGATAAGAGTTGATTTGGTGATACCAAGCACGAGGAGCTTGTTTCAACCCATACAAGGCCTTATTTAATTTATAAACACAGTGTTCACTACCCTTTTTCACAAACCCAGGGGGTTGTTCTACATATATCTCTTCCTTGAGTTTTCCATTTAGAAAGGCAGATTTTATATCTAATTGGAATAAATTCCAACCTTTCTGTCCGGCTAAGGCTATTAAAAGCCTTATGGTTTCTAACCTTGCCACTGGAGCAAAGGTTTCATGGTAATCCAGTCCAGGTTTTTGTGAGTAGCCTTTGGCTACTAATCGAGCCTTGTATACAGGCCGATTTGAGTTTGATTTAAACTTAATTCTATAAATCCACTTAACACCTATACTGTGTTTATTTTGGGGTAAGTCAACTAAAGTCCAAGTGTTATTTTTCTTGATAACGGACATTTCTGTCTGCATCGCTTTGAACCAGAATTGATGTTTTACAGCCTCTTCATAGTTGAGTGTCTCAACTGAGGTGTAGTTACATCTCTGATAAATGTCCGATAGGTTTCTATACTTTACTGGAGTTAGTTTACTAATTTCAGTTATCGATTCAGAATTAGATGTTTTACAGTCACTACGTTCAGAAACAGATTTGGACTCATATTGGGAATCATGTTCAGTAAAAGAATCACAATCAGAAAAAATTTCAGAAGTAAGAGTAGAGGGTGAGCCGAAATCATACCTTGGAGCATTTTTAAATTTATTGCAGGTTGCACCAGCTTCTGTGCAACCATTTTCGGTTCCAGAATTAGCTTCAATTAAATTCTCATCCCACATGCTGTTTTCATCAATCATAATATCTCTACTCACCAGAAATGTCTTTGTTTCTGGTGAGTACAGTCTGTAACCCTTGGATTGCAGACTGTAGCCTACAAAAATACATTTTAGACTCTTGGAGTCTAATTTGTTTCTATGTGCACTTGGTATATGGGAGTAACACACACTCCCGAATACCTTTAGGTGTTTAGCACTAGGCTTCCTACCAGTCCAGGCTTGCACTGGAGTAATGTTTTCCAGTGCTTTGGTTGGGCATCTATTGAGCAAGTACACAGAAGTGTTCACTGCCTCTGCCCAAAAAGACTTTGGTAGGTTTTTCTGTTTTAATAAGGTTCTGGCCATTTCCATTATGGTCCTATTTTTCCTCTCCACAACTCCATTCTGTTGTGGTGAGTAGGCAGTGGTAAGTTGTCTAATTATTCCATTCGATTCACAGTAATCTGTGAATTTTTGAGAGAGGAATTCACCTCCTCTGTCTGTTCTAAGTGACTTGACACTTAGACCAGATTGTCTCTCAACTAGTGGTAGAAGTTTCTTGAAGCATTCAAGTGCTTCAGACTTGTGCTTCAAGAAAAAGACCCATATATGTCTTGTGCAGTCATCTATGAATAGCAGAAAATAACTGCTATTGCCCAAGGATTTTACTGACATAGGACCACATATGTCAGCATGTAGTAATTCCAGAGGTTGAGAAGCTTTCCAGACAGAGTGTTTCGGAAAGCTTCTTCTGGATTGTTTTCCCAGTGAACATACTTCACAGATGGAAGTAGGTGGTGTAAGGTTAGAGGGCAGACCATTTACCAAATTATTTTGAAAAATATTTTTTAGGTCATAGTAATTCAAATGCCCAAACCTTCTGTGCCACAGAGAGGTGACAGATTGGACATTCATTGAGAATGCCTTATCTGTTTTCTCTGCAAATGTCAGTGGAAAACTTCTTCCACTTGACATTTTTACAATCCAGGAAGGTTTATTGGTATTTTGATCAAAAATTTTACATATTTTATTTTCAAACATTAATTTATAGCCTCTTTCAATTAATTGCCCAACACTTAGTAGGTTCTGGTCCAAGGCAGGAACCAGAAGCACATCCTTTATGAACTTTGTTCCAGAGCAGGTGGGTACAGCCACTCTGCCCTTGGCTTGCGCCTGAACTAGTTCACCATTCCCCAATTTAACTTGTGAATTTACTACTGGAAGTAAATCCACAAATATCTCTTTATTTCCAGACATGTGGTTTGAGCAGCCACTGTCCAGAAACCAAGTGTTTATTGAGTGTGTTTTTTCTGTTTCATTTACATAAAACAGATGTTCTACAGAACTTACTTGTTCTGTAAAACCAACACTCTGATTGTAGTTATTTTTACAGTTCTTTGAACTGTGCCCAAACTTCTTACAGTTTTGGCACTGATTTTGTTTTCTAAACCAACACTCTGTCGCAGTGTGGTTTAATCTCTTGCAAATAGTGCAAGAGATAACTTGTTCCTTAGATGAGTCTGAAGAGTGAGTAGAAGGAGAGTTTGTTTTAATTTTATTCTTATTTTATTTTTAGACTCATACCTTGATGTAATTTTTTTGTTCTTCATATCTCTGTATTGCATTTCAGCCTTATTGGGGCTGCCTTCCCATCTTGACTGCATTGCAGTCTCTGCAGAAGTTTCTGCTCTCTTCAGTAATCGACCTTCGTAGGACTTCAGTGAGCTCAACACTTGCTGGATGGATAGCTTTGATAAGTCTTTAGTCTCCTCGATAACTGCCACAATAGCATCAAATTTATCAGGCATGCATATTAAAAGTTTTTCAACCAATCGAGTCTCAGAGACATTTTCTCCATGAATCTTCAGTTGATTAACAATATCTAAGAACTGAGTTGAAAACTCAGTAAGAGAATCTGAGTTTTTCATACTCAGATTCTCAAAGTCTTTTCTCAAGGAGTGCAGAAGAGCTCCTCGAGCCTTCTTATCTCCTTGATATTCCTCGATTAGGAGGTCCCATGCCTCCTTGGCTTGAGTACAGCCAAGTAATCTAGGAAATATGGCATTACTTACACCCTGTTGGATGAAAAGTAATGCCTTAGCATTTAATTTCCTCAATTCCTTCTCTTGTAACAGCTCTTTACCTTCCAGAATAGAGAAATTAGGAGCTTCTTGATATCCAGAAACAACTATTTCCCATATATCTTGGGAGATAAATAACGTTCGCATTTTGACAAGCCAATAGTCAAAATTATCACCATCAAACAAGGGAATAGGAATCAAACCCGAGTTTGATGTGTTTTGAGTTTTTGAAAACATATCTTAATAAAAGCTTGAAAAAAATATGAACAGATGGTTCAGGTTTTGTAAAAAATAAGTTTTAAAAAACCACAAACCCTTTAGATCTTGCTAGATCTGGTTAGATCTATGCTCGATCTTAAGAAATTTGTGAAATATATTTAGGTTTTCAGAGAACGCCCAACTGGAGAAATTAGATTTGAATATTGCTCAAAAATAATTTCAATCACAGTTAAGAAACAACGCTCTGATACCACAATGTTGTTTTGCAACAACAATTTCTTGTTTAACACAAGAAATTATCAAGAACAGAATAAGAAGAAGAGATGAACAGAGAAGAAGAAGAGAGGAGAGAGTTATCGCGCAGCAGAGGAATTCAAGAGCAATAATAATGATCCAGCAGCTAGGTCAAAAAAAATATCGGCTTATATATCAGTCCGATAACAAAAACGCGTAAATTTATTAAAAGAAATACTTTACAGAAATATACGATAATTGCTCATTAAGGGCAAATCCGTAACTTCACTTCTCTATCCTAACATAATCGAACAGCCCGTCAACAGTGCTGTAGATAGATGCATTGGCAAGAAGAATAGCAGAGAACAGCATGGCCAGGAGAAGGGTGATCTTTTCCATCGTGATGTTGGTGTGATGTGGGTAATTCGTAATGCCTGGCCTGGGTGGATTATTAGCTGCCCCGCGGGATGGGTATTTATGCACATTTTCTTAGTATTTGATCAGAATCTGTTGACGAATGCTGGAACGGAAGGTTACACACGTAAGGGGTAGTAGGCACGACAAGTAGACTCTTTTGCATGCATGCACGAACTTACGCGACATACCCACCCTCGAAGTCATCGAACTGTACGTCTATCCACACATGTAGAAATTATTGGTCTGGTTATCACGTCTACGTAAATGAGGAAATCAGGAAATGCGAAAATAAAAAAAATGTTATATATTTCTGCTAAATTTTGAAGTACATAAAAGGGCATTTGTTTGGAGTATACCAGATGCAAAGTAATTAACTTAATTTTTTAAAATTAAAAATAATAGCACCCAAAACGAAAATTATTAATTTTTTGGTACTCATACGCATAAAAACTGATTTTATCTCATTTTTATAAAAAGTTTAAACACACACACACACACACACACACACCACACACATGTACATATATAATTAACATCTACATATATATACCCCGTATACACATGCTACTATATGTCAAATATATGTAATATATATATATATATATATATATATATATATATGTATGTATGTATATATATATATATATTATATTAATATATATATGTGTGCGCGTGTGTGTGTATGTTTTGGTTTTAAAAAATGATAATAAGTATATATTTTTTCAAAATAGACTTTTTGACAAAAGGCCAAACCTTTTTGGCACAGCTCGGGCCATGCCAGGCCAAAACTTTCACTACAAAAATTCACCGAATTAATGATCAATTATTTGGTCGCTAATTCGATGTTTTTTGGTTGGTAAACCAAATGGCGACCAATCACTGACTAAAATATTAGGTCGCAATTTTGTTCGTGGTAAATTTTTTTACCGACAAAAAATCAGTGGATCGGTAAATTATAGACTATTTACCGACCATCAACCGAAAAATATTTACTGACTATATTCCGATAATTTTCCAACCAAAATAATTAGGTGGTTCATGGTCTCCAAATGGTCGGTAATTAAGATCATTTACAGACCATTCACCGACAAATAATTATCAACTAAATTTCAACAATTTTCCGACCAAAAGTATTTGGTTGGTAAATGGTCTCAAAATGATAGGTAATTATCGACCATTTGGAGACCATTTACCAACAAATAAAATTCGACTATATTCCGACCATTTTCCGACCAAAAGTATTAGGTTAGTAAATGATCACAAAATAGTCGGTAATAACCGAAAAAATTATTACCAAAAACCGACCAAAATCTTTTAAAATCATTAGATGGTAATTGATCTCCAAAAGTATTACCGACTATTTAGTGACATTTTATCGACCATTGATATTAAAAAAATTTTGGTCAGTTTTGGACACAACAAATTTTTTTTTTCTAGTTTTGCTGCAAAAACTAGAACAGATAACACAAAAACAATTTCAATCAACTTCCAGTTTTTATACAGTTGTTGCATAAACATATACATATAATACAATAAAAAAAATCTAATTAACTCTATCAAACAACTATATATACTGCATATATATATTAAATACATCAATAGAAATAAAAATGAAATCCAAAATCAAAGTTTAAGATACTGAAAAAAAATGTGTGTAATACACTCAATCATCCAATCTAGTTTCATTAAGATTATGTTGTGATGTTTCTGATCCATACGGTGAGATATCGGGTACTAGGGCAGAGCTGTCTGCTATTGCTAGTCCTGATGCAGTTGTTGCAGGTGTTGCTGTAGGTGATGGAGTAGATGATGTAGCTGGAGCATTATGTCGAACAATCCAAGGTAGATCATCAGGGTTGAACTGCAGTCCTCCTTCCTGAAACTTCTTTGTAAGCCAGTCAAAATACATTCGCAACTCATCCCTATCATCCTCATAGTCGATCATGTGTCACTCGGTATCAGACAACTAATACTGTATCGCATTTCGCATCGCGTTCTAAAATTTCTCCATCTTCGAGAATAAATTCGAAACTTGTCCTGAAAATTCAGCCTCATAATCTGGTCGTTTATGCTAGTAGAATAATGATGTTGATGAACCAACACCATAGACGGGCATTTTCTCCCTGCCATCAACAGCTACATACCAAATCTCATTCGTATAAACTAGTGGAGCCTGTTGGGTAATTGCACTTCCACGGGTAGTGAGATTAAGAAACAGAAAACAACAGAAATACAGAAACAAACAATATATATATATATATATCCCAAACCAATAGCATCCACGACAGAATCAAAAACAAGAATTCAACATAGGAAATAACGTGGTTTGTTAGTCGCTCAGTACGACTAGCTACCTCCACCAGAAAACGCTTATGCGTTACAGATTAAAACCAAAATAGAACGTCTTACAGTATGCAGCACGGAGCAGTCGCGAAATCGCGCAGAGAGAAGAGGAGAGGGATGATGAACAGTTCAACCGGGTCAAAAAAACAGCCGCCCGAAAAATAAATACAAATCATTTTATATGAAAAATAAACATCCGGTTCATTTAACCGAAGCAAGTCGGATCATGGAATGGGTCAGGCTCTGCTCCAAAAATTTCAGCCCGCTGATCGGTTAGTGGGACCTCCATTATTGTGCTCAGCTGCATCCCCGGGCTTTTAATATTTCCTTTCCTGCACTTACATGAAAATATTAAAATAGATTATTAAGTAAAAATAAATTACATATACAGCAGAGCTGATGAATGAGAACTACTTGTTGCACAATCACATGAACCTGAAGTAAACTAGGAATATACTTGAGTCGCAGCAGCTAACATTTCCTCATATCTCGCCTAATAAAAATATTCGAAAAGTATTACAATTTATATTCAAATAAAAAAAAAGAAAAGTTAATTTTTTTTAATGAAACTTACATTTGTTGCACGAGATCTCTGATCAACGAAAGTATGATCATCATGAGCCTTCGTATGCATGTATCTGAATAAGCAAGGAGCATAGGGCTTCTTACCCTCCTTGCGTGTCTATAATTTCACATAATACACATGTTAATTCTATTTAAAAAAATTTCTTATGAGAAATGAAATTTATGCATAATTGAACACATTTCACAAAGTAATAAACATAAAAAGTATAAATTAGAAATAATACCAATGCCCGTTTGTGCTCACACATAGTGTGAGATGCACAAGTGTGTGTAGACATACCACTACCCTTTCTAGCCCGCTCTGAGTGACGATTGACACTCTGTTTATCACACCTTTTCTTATAATCCGGATATTCCCATCTGCTCCACCACTCCTTGAAAACATGATCCAGGAGACTCTGATCTTTTTCTTTCTTCTTCAACCATTTATCTTTGATCTCATACATGGTGTCTTTATACATCGAAGCTTATTCACCCGAAGCACTCACTTCTACTCCTGTCCTGCTGTGGAAGCAGTGGCCGGAAGCTTCCCTATTTGACGAAAGGGGAGGGAGGCGGTCTGATGGATTAGATCCACAATCGAGATGGATCCATCCCTGGAATCCAGAGGAGCGACGCTATCCCTCCTGAGACTGGCCCATAAAAATACATCTCAGGATTAGAACCTGCAATACAAAGACTAACCATGGCGGTCACTGAAGCTGCTGAATCGACCTCTGAGAAGGGAGAAGAACAAGCTGCGGTTGAGGAACAAGCCGTTGTGTCTGCACCTGTCAAGTTACACGATCTTTCTGTTTGCCCGCTTTTCTTAGGCTTTATTCCCAAGCGCTCTTTTTAAATGCTCTGGTGAATAGAAGAAAGACTAGCCCTTATTAGTAAAGCTTCGGCCTTGCCTTTCTAATCGGCATCTTTTGATCGTTTCACTTTCATAATGGGAAAAGATCCAAAACACTGGCCCGAGAAGGTGTGTAAACGGTCACTCTATAACTATAAGGTCTCATATAACTCTAAGGTATCAACAATAGACACTATTTTCATTTATCAAAAAAAAGAAAGTAGGGACCTAAGCGATAAGAAGAGTCTCGTACAATCATACTAGTCGACCGGTAATCCCCTTATGGTTGAATCTTTCTACATTAAAAAACCGAGGGATAGCCTAAGTAATGTTCCAAATCACTGATGTCTGGAAAATCTAAACAAGACGGAAACATAAGTACAAGAAGACAGATGGTTAGGTGAAAAGCCACTACTGGACCAAGACGAGGAAATGCCTTTCTCCTCGAAGAATGCCCCACACAGGTATGCCCGCTACAACTAGCTGCCATTGAAAGAAAGGTGAAAGAGGTGGTATCCACAGGTTAGCTTGAGAGTGAACTTTTTCTTAACCAGTCGTGAGATTTGGCGTTTAGAGATCGACACTAAGTTAGTAAATTGGAATCACTAAAGTGCTGCTTTCTTCTTTTCCAGAGGCCCCTTGAATAGAGTTCTCCTTTTGAAAAGAGAAGTTGAAGCCCTTCCTTATATTAGAGTAGTCTATTATGCCATTTCCTTCCTTCCCGGCCTCCCAAACCAAAGCCCTTAGCTGAGAAGCTGCTTAAATGAAGGTATCACGTGGATATCTAAATAGAACACCTTTTCTAACATCAGGAGATGAAAGCTTCAAGCCAATCGGTCGGGTAAGCCAAGGGCATGGATGAATGAACTCGATGCGAGAAGGCTTCCGTATAAGTAGAGCCTTTCAAAGAATTGTTTAGCCCTTCCTCAGAGGGAACCTAGGCAATAGGTCATTATTGGGTGTATCCAGTTCAAGTTAAAGTAGTCAAAGGTACTTGGCGGTCCAAAAAGGTAAGTTGCAATTGAAAAAATGCTTAGTCATGGAGTCCCCTGCATCTTGTTCATTTTCTTTCTTGATGCTCGTGTCAGGGGAGGTTAATAATAAGAAAATGGAAACGGAAAGCCTTGATGGTGGGACAAATGGCTTGTCCTCAGTACCAAAAAAGATAATATAATAAAAAAATACATCAAAAGTACCATGCTTTTACTACCGAGTCTACTCCTGTCCTTCGAATGAGTTGAAAGGCCCTGACTCAGTCTTTCCATGCTTTGTTCTTACGGAGACTAACCGGGAAGGATGGTTTTCAAGGAGGTATACTGGCAGAGCAGGAAGATAGGCAAAGGGGGAAGCAACTAGAACTTCTCCTCCCAACATCGCCGGTAAGACTATTGAGAAGGCTAGTGTCAGACATTATTGAAGCGGATAAAGCTCAATGAAGTTTTAGCTAGTTTAGGAAGCTCCAACAAGCAATGGCCTAGCCCCTTATAAAGTCAAGACCGAGGACTTGCTTTTTCCCAACATCTGTCTCGCTTCCAAACCAAAAGAACTAAACGCCTCCCTGTTCTAGAAAAGGCTTTCGAAAAGCCCATGTCTCTATAACAACAATAGTCAATTTCGCCACGGAAAAAAGCTTGAGTAAAGCAGTACAGTACGAATTTGAATCACCGCTACGGGCTTCTTCCGATCTTGATCCCACTTAATTACGAAAGGCCCACGGAGCAGTATATTCCCCAGTTCTGTTGGGAAAGAAACATTCTTTCCGGGAAGAGAAGACCAAGCACACCGCTTTCATCTCGAAAGTTTAAGTGTAACGGTTTTTTCTCCTTTATTCAATGCCTGTGACAGTAGAAAAGAAGTCCAGTAAGGCTTTGCATCCGTTCTCCAGCCAGTTTCGCAGCCCGTTCTCATACCCTGATAGAAGAGTATGCCCTCGTAGTGTAGTGGTAGTTATCGATAAGTAAGTAAGGGGAGTCTTTTTCAGGTATGATTTTCAAGTAGAAGCTATCCCGTCTTTCCCGCTCTTTTTTACATAAGGAAATGCAAATCAATCAACCGGTGAATCAATTCAATTAGATGCCGCTTATCTAGATGCAGTGCTTGTCCCTCGAAGCGAAGGTCAAGACCAACACATTGGGGATTCTGAATCTGACCGCACTTCCCTGGGTGAGGATCAAGGGTAGGTCGAACGGCTATCGATCCTGGCCCGATGAGAATGAGAAAAGGGTTGAACTCATGCTTGCCTTAACCTAATCTACTTGGATCCCGGATTCAATTAAATTAAGGCATTCATTCCCTTCATGTAAAGGAAGAGTTCAACAGAAGTCATCTCTCTGACACTGGCCTGGCTGTTCTTTCTACCTAAACTTGCTTTTTGGCTTCTTTCATCACATCAAAGATAGGTGATACGCTGGGACGAACTGATCAAAAAGTGGTCTTAAAGGATAGCGATGAGTCTTGAGTAGCCTGAACAGCTTGAGTATCGAGTTAAGTTCGTAGTTACTCCCGGGCAAGAAAAAGTCCAGTCTGGTCGTTAATCTAGGGAAGCAAGCCGGTAATCCTCGGGCCTCGCGCTAGTAAAAGAAAGGCCCGACGTCTTTGTTTGCTCGGTGGGATCGGATAGGGAAGGAGACTGGATAGCAAGGATAGGCACTTCTGGGTCTGATGGTAGCGGTAGGAAATAAAGGTCAAGTGAATGGTAAGGAAGGGCAAGGATGGGAGATCCGTATTGAGAGAAAGATCCCGCGCCATGAATAGCTTCAGCATCCGTTGATCGTGCAGGCGCAGATGAGCGACTAGCTTAGGAGGTAATAGCCGATACGAGCAACTAGGTCTCATAGGCAGGAATAGAGGTCTAACCCAAGCGCAGGAAGAAAGGAATATGGAAGTCAAGCCCTTTTCTTTTCTCCAGTCTCAAGGGGGTAGGGCTATACATTTATTTACCGCATCGTGGGATATCTTTCCCTTATGGCATCTAGTTGCATTCCAGACATTTCTGCTTCCCTTGGTTCTCTTTCTGCTGCCTTGCCAGGTTAAGTTTGAGTGGAAGTTGGAGTCTTGAAAGCAAACAAAAGCAAAAGAGCTTGAGTTGAGAAGTCCATAGGCAGCCTGTAATAGAATAGTAGCTAGGGGCCTTTCCGTTTTCCCACTAACTTCTTTGATGTATCCATAGCATATTTTTAGGATATTTTTAGGATACACTTTTGACCGCCTCCTTTGGTCGTGTCCACCTGTAAACTTTTTGCAATTATAAATAAAAAATTTTTAATCAGTAAACAAAAGAATTAAAAAAAGATGTAAAAATTTTTAGGTAGTAATATATACCTTAAATTCTCTTCAAATAATCAATTATTCTCTATGTGTGAGTGGCTTCTAATTATGTCCATTAGATTTAAAGGACTTCCTGAAAATTATCCTCAGAACCCGAGAAATAAAACTAGACGGCTCTAACTTCATCCAGTAACTAAAAATTTATTAGCAATTAAGAAATAAAATAATAAATTAATAAATCATTTGTTAAGTTCAATATCTTATGGATTATCAATTGTCAGATTAAACTGAGCAATAGGGAGAGTCTCGTCTGTAGGGTGCTCTGAGGAAGACTTTCTAACATCTCCATCCTCTCCCTCCCCTCTCTCCCACATCCCGTGATCATTCATTAAAATCTCAGGACCATTATGTGGATCAGTCAACTGATGCTGCTGCTACAATATATTCACAGCCTTCTCTGTCTGCTATGGTACATTCACAACCTTCTCTATCTGTTGTGACATCTCATCCACCAATAACCCTATACTAGTTTCGGGCATACCTGAGGCTGTGCTGCCTACACCATAACTGGTACAATGCAACGTGCTGCCTCTACCTCGTCCACGTGCCATATCTGTTAAAAATACATAAGTCAATGAAAATAAAAAAAAATGATAAATGATTAAAATAATATAAAGCTTATTGTTTACTCATTCTCATCAGAATCATCCAAATCTGGTTCTTCTTCTTCAGATGTAGTAACATCATTTTCAAACTCCTCTTCATCACTCATTTCTTCCTCATAATCAATTAAAATTTCATCAATATCTACAACCTCACATATATCCATCTCAGAAGATGCGACTAAAAAGACATCTTCGTCACCAACCACAACTTCGATTATAACATTATTGTCATCATTTTGAAAAGCTGGTTCTATGAAATCAGTACTTGGTGATGCGTGGATATCAATTTGAGTCCTTGATTTGATCTTGCACACAGCTTTCCAATCCTTTCTAGGATCGATTCGACTTGAATATTCACAATAATAAAACTTATGATACTTGTACTGCTAAGACAAAAGGTTCATACTTGTTGAATCATTTTTTATCATGCACAACGACAAGTTTATATCGATGATGTACAACAATATCAACATGCGGTGTTGGGTCGAACCATTCACATTTGAATAACACAGTTTTTTTAACCGGGAGGGCTTCAAATTATAACTCGATCACATCGACTAGAGTCCCATAATAGTCATATTTGGTTTCATTATATACAGATCCTTTAATGCATATCCCCGTATATTTTGTTGTCTAGTAACTACCATATGATTTAATGGGAAATATAAAACCATTCACACAGTAATCCTTGTATATTTTAACCTCTCTTAGGGAACATCATGCTATACTTCGAAGATAATGATTGAAAATTTAATTTGTATGATTATGAACCTGTAATCAAAATTAAGTGGATTATCTAGATTATAATTATAAATTTTTATTAGAACAATACAATTGTTTTGTGATTTTCATTATAAATAAACATACGTATTTTTCAAAAAATAATAGAAATTCTTGCTCAATCATGGCATTGATAGCTTCTTCATTCATGTTTGGAAACTCTACGTTTATTTGTTACAAAATCACAAAAAAAAAGAAATTAAAAATAATTGATACATTGATAGAAAATAATAAATCATAATGTTAAATAGATCTCATTTGATTATTAGGAAATACTAAATGAATGATTGAACCTCTAGACAATTCATTAGGACATATATATGAGCTACAATATATTCATAGTCTGCTAGATACCTTTTCCCTTCAGTACCAATTGTTTTACCTGAAGGCTTAAAAATTTCAAACATATCATTATCCACATTGTCATAAAAATGAATCTCATTCCGATTTTCCTTATGTGGAAGAGTTGGATCTTTTTCTTTGAAATAGAATGATGTGAATTTTACAGTCTCATCTATAATATAACATATTGATATAGAATTCTCAACCTAAGCCTTATTCATTATTATATGCTTTATTTTTCTCAAGTATCTACAAAAAGATTATTAAAAATTATAAGTCATTTTTGTGCATATATAAATATATATATAGGAAAAGAATTGGTTCAGTGAATTAATATTATCTTTCTAGAGGATACATCCAATGATATTGGACAGGACTAGTAATCTTAGCTTTGTAAGCAAAGTGCATTGGAATATGTTCCACTGAGTCAAAAAAACTTAGAGAAAAGATTTTCTCAAGATTGCATAAGATAATAAGAATTTGTTCAATTATATTCCTCAACTCATCATCAGTCAAATAAGAACAAGTCAGTTACTTGAAGAATAAAGAAATCTCAGTTATTGGCTCCCATATTCTATTAGGCAGGAATTCTCAAAGAGCAATTGGTAACAACCTTTGCATGAATACATAATAATTATGACTCTTCATGCCAAACATCTTAAGTTTTTTTGTATCCACACATCTCCCCAGATTAGAAGCATACCCATCTGAAAATCTAAGTTTTTTTACCCACTCCAACATAACATTCTTCTGTGATTTATTCAGAGCAAATGGCACATCAGGGTATTTATTGGTGATAAGATTTTTTGCAAATTGAGGACGACGATAATATTTATTCAACTCATAGCTTGACTTGTAAGTGTCCTTAGTTTTCCCTGAAATGTTTAACACTGTATTGAAAATATTATCAAACACATTCTTCTCAATATGCATAACATCAAGATTATGCCTGAGCAAGTGTTCATGCCAGTAGGGCAAATCCCAGAAAATACTTCTCTTATTCCACCCACAAGCCTTAGATATAGCTATATTCACAACCTCAGCATCAACATCTATCACCTTCCTCAAGCCTCTGTTATTTAATTCCTATAGAATTTCATCCCCATATCTAACCCCGAAGAAATTTTTAGTAACATTTCTATTCTTATTAAAGTCTTTGGTGTTATGTAGATATGGATGATTCATGTGCAAAAACTTTTGATGGTTGTCAAACCACAACTATTTTCAACTCTTAATTAATCTAAAAGCATCAGAATCTTCCATGCAATACGAAAATGCCAACATACCAGTCATACTACACCCAAACATCTTAGAATATGCTGGAAAGTCATTTATGGTCTACATGAGGGCAGCACGCATCTAAAAATTTTGATGTTTGGAAATATCATAAGTTTGAACCCCAGCACCCCAAAAACTTTTCAACTCCGCTATCAATAGCAACAAGAAAACATCTATCTTCCCTTTTGGATTTGTAGGCCCCGACACTAACACAGTCAAAAATATAAATTCATCCTTCATACATAAGTTTAGAGGCAAATTATACGGCGTCACCACCACAGGCCACACAGAATATTGATGTCCAGATTGACCAAAGGGCTGAAAACCATTAGCAAATGAACCCACCCTAACATTTCGAAATTCAGAAGAAAAATCTGGAAAATACCCATCAAATAAATGCCACCTCATTTCATTAACTGTTGCGGTTGATGCATACAATCTCTGTAACATAGGTGTTATTGGAAAATAGTGTATCTTCTTATATGGCACCTTCAACTTACGTATATGCAATCTATTTCCAGAACCCCTAACCTTTTGCTTGTACCGAGCATGCCCACATATTCTACAACTATTAAGGTCATTGTCATCACCCCAGTATATCATATAGTTGTTCACACAGTAATGAATGACCTGTATGGATAATCCCAAGCCTCTAACTAACTTCTTCGTGCTGTAGAAATCCAATGGCATCAGATTATCTTATGGAAGCAATTCTTGAATGAATTTAGACATATCATCAAACCATGCTTGGGAATACTTGTGTCTGCACTTTATTTCTAACATCCTCACGGTTGTAGAAAGTTGAGTATGCTTAGAATTTTTCTCATATACAGGTTTATCTCTAGCTCGAATCATGTCAAAGAAATTCTTTCTCTCGGCATTGGGTTCCTCATTCGGGTTGAATTCAAGACCCGTATCATCAAAACTATTTTATGGTATGTAGTGTGATTAATATTATCCGAGTCCATCTGATCAGTTTCACTTACTGACACTCGTACTGAACTTGAACACCTCTTGTGGACTTGCTTCTCACCATGGTATATCCAAACATAGTAATCCGCCACAAAACTATTTCTATACAAATGCATCTTCACAGTCTCAATATTCAAAAACTTTTTATTCTGACATTTAACTAAAATGTAAGGACACCTTATATTTGTACCACCATTCACACACTCAGGATATCTCAGAGCAAACTCAACAAATTCATCAACTTTATCTCCCCATTCATTAGAGAATATTTCATTCTCTATTCGACCATTGTACATCCATTCACGATCATCTTCCATATCTAGTTAAAAAATCATTTTATTTAATAAACGCGATTGTATCTAATTATAGTTATATTTAATTATATAGATTTTTATTTAGATATACAAATATTTATATATAGTTATACACATATAGTTTAAAATAATGTTTTATGTTGTTATACATGTAATTATAAATATAGTTAAATGTGGTTATACATATAGTTACACATATAGTTCTATGTATATTTATACATGTAGGTTTATTATATATTTGTTCATTTAATTTTATATATTTATACATATAGTAATGTATAGGTATAGATATAGTAAAATACTTTTTTATATACAGTATATACATATATATATATATATTAAATATAAGCTATAAATTTAATATTTAAATATAATTATGCATAAAACTTTTAAAGTTATACATATAGTAAGATACAAATATTTATAGTTATATATTATTTTACATATAATATATATAGTTATAAATAGTTATACATAATTAAACATATAGTTATAATTAGATACATTCATACAAGTAGTTATAAGTAGTTATACATAATTATAAACAACGTTATAAAAAATATTTTGATATAATTAATACATATATGTATATATAGTTACAAATATAGTTATATATAATTATATAGATATTTATTTAGTTATACAAATATTTATATATAGTTATACACATATAGTTTAACATAATGTTGTATGTTGTTATACATGTAATTATAAATATAGTTACATGTGGTTATACATATAATTACACATATAGTTAAATGTATATTTATACATGTAGGTTTATATATTTGTTCATTTAATTTTATATATTTATACATATAGTAATGTATAGGTATAGATATAGTAAAATACTTTTTTATATAATTTTATATACAAATATATAGTAAATATAAGCTGCAAATTTTATATTTAAATATAATTATGCATAAAACTTTTAAAGGTATACATATAGTAAGATATAAATATTGATAGTTATACATTATTTTACATATAATATATATAATTATAACTAGTTATATTTAATTAAACATATAGTTATATAAATATAAATATAAATATAAATAAATAAATAAATATATATATATGAATAAATACTTATAAAGTATATAGACAACGTTATACATAAATATAGTTATAAATAATTAAACATATAGTTATAAGTACTTATACATAAATATAGACAACGTTATAAACAAATATTTTAATTTAATTATATGAATAAATATATGTATATAGTTACAAATATAGTTATTATATAAAGTGTTACATAGTTATACAAATATTTATATATAGTTATACATATATAATATGTATGTAGTCAAAGATATAATTATATTTAATATTTATATAGTTATACATTTAGTAAAATATAATTATATATAGTTATATATTAGTATACATATAGTATAATTTTTTAGAAATATAGTTATATAGAATTATACATATAGTTATACATTATTATATAGTTACAAATTAGTTATGTAAAGTTATAAATATATTTATAAAAATAGTTTACTTTATTATAAATATAGTCATAAATACTTTTATATAAAATGACATATGATTTTATAATTAAACATGTCTATCTATATAATATTTATGAATAAAATATTTTTATAAATGTTACTTAAATATTATTATTTTCTAATGTAAGAGCATCTCCAACCACACACAATAAAATAATTAATAAAAAAAATATTTAAATATTCAATTCGGTATTTTAGCTAGCAACACTTCCAATTTTGCTCCAACCAAGCTCGGCAAAATACTGAATTGTGGTGCAAAATTGAGTTACAGTGTCGCTAGATCGAAGACGGCAAGAATATTTTAAGATAAAAAAATGATTTGTTGAGAGATAAAATGCTCGCTATATTTGTTGAGCGAGAAACCGGATGAGTAAAAATGCGAGTGGGATAGCGAGCACGTTGGAGCATAATTTTATAACAACACTTAATAAAATACGAAATTTTTGATTTTAGTGATCCCGTTGGAGATGCTCTAACACTTTAATAAATAATATATAGTATATATATCACATTTATATAAACATTATAAATATTTTATATTTATATAAAAAATAATATGTAATATAAATATTTGCAATATTGTATAATCATTTAATGTTACATAATTGTTATATAAAAAATTATATAAATGGATAGTATAATGTAAATGTTGTATAGATATTTATAAACATTAATACATATGTATAAATATTTATATATAACATTATATGTTTATATAAACATATCAATGTGTATTTATAATGTAATATGTTTATATTTATTAAAGTATAGACATTTATACATAATGTCATATGATTATATAAATGTATAAAAATTTTTATATATTGTTATAGACATTTAAGATTAACATTATATAAAATTTTGATTTAACATTAATCATTATATATATTAAAGTATAGATATTTATACATAATGTCATACGATTATATAAATATAAACCATTAACATTAAGATTATTCGGATGCAAACATTTTGTTATTGAAATCAAAATCAATATAACCCTAAAAATTTAAACAATGGAAGAACAAAGATTAAACTGAAAAAATATAGTTTAATTAAATGTGTAAAGTCAAAATCATGTTAAGTTAAATGAAATTGAAGCAAAAATGAAGAAATTCAGAGGAGAAATAAAAAAACATAATACCTGATTATACTGAAAAAACTAAAATCCGATTATCTATATATAATTCAAAGAGACAGAGATATGTATAAGCATTTTGAAGGAGAAGAACAAAGGAAAAACTTACCTGGATTCAGAAGAAGAGAACAAATTTTATCGATTTTGTGCTTGTAGTCACCTCTGATTCTAAAAAAAAGACAGAGTTTCAAATGAATATAGGTGTTAATGACTTAGCAAATAAATTTTAAATCAAAAAATTAATACAATCAATTATCAACCAAAATTATGGTCGGTAAGAAAAAATTTATAAGTATTTGAAAGTCCACTTTACCAAACCAATTTTAATGGTAATATATTTTTAGTCGTTAAATAGTCGATAATTTCTATTCGCTATTTCCATCATAATTTACAGACTAATTTCGACCAAAATATTTAGTCGGTAGGTATGGTCGGTATTCAATCGTGAAATGGTCAGTAATAACCGACCTAAATATTCAGTCGGAAGTTTGGTCAGTATTCGATCGTGAAATGGTTAGTAATAACCGACCTAAATATTCGGTCGGAAGTTTGGTCGGTAATTACGACTTTATAAATATATTGGATAACCACTTTACGGACCATTTTTAATGGTTATATATTTTTAGTCGTTAAATGATCGGTAATATTTTGGGAATATTTTTCACTAATTCCCTCATAATTTACAAATCATATTCCCGACCAAATATATTTGGTCAGTAGTTGGTCGGAAGTATATTTTTCCGATGTCCCTCTTTGAATCTCTAAATTGGTCGTGAATTGATCAGTATTTGCCGACCAAATATATAGGTCGGTAAATGGTTGGTGAGTACGAAGCTATAAATAATTTGAATACTCACTATACCGAGCAATTTTAATGGTAATATATTTTTAGTTGTTAAATGGTAGGTAATATATTGAATAACTACTCTATAGACAGATTTCCGACCAAAAACATTTGGTTGGTAATTATGATCTGTCTTTGGTCAGAAATTTAGTTGGAAATATTTTTATCTTTGATACCTTTTTTTTGGTCGCCAAATGGTCGTGATTTGAACAGTAATTACCGACCAAATTTTTAGGTCGGTATTCTCGTAATTTTTGGTAGCATTTTTGGCACGGGAGGTGCAGCATGGCTCGACCTAGGCACTAGCATGATAGCTCATTTTGGCTAGTTTTGGCCCAACTAGCCCAAGACACATTCCAGGCTATCTTGGACATGGTCCAAGCTAGCTTAGAATAAACTAGCCTAGCCTAGAATAAACAGGACTAGTCAGGCCAGGCTTGACCCAGCTTGGCACGACTAGCACAACTCTACATGATGCAGGCATGGAACCAAAATACATGCCAATGAGTCATGTTGGGTTGCCTTTTTTCATAGACATGCCGACACGACATGATACGACCCATGCTAAAAACTATGTCGAGCATGGCTTAGACTAGCCTAAAAACAAATGTGGTTTTTGTTTGGGAAAATTATGTTTTGTGGACTCAAAACCAAATTATTTATATTTTGGTTCAATTTTAAAAAACTTTAAAAGAAAAGTTATCCAAAACTTAAAATATTTATCTTTTGGGTATATTAAATTTGCAAACCCAAAATTACCATTTCCTCTTAAAAAAACAACAACTCAAACTAACACGTCATATCATAAAACAAATAAAAATAATAATAATAAAATATATGTAATACATACATATACATTCTATAAGTCTGCATATAGTGTATATGTTTTATAAACACATATAGTGTATAAGTATGCATTGTATGTGTGAATATGTATATAGTTGGCATACATTTTCAAAATATATACTTCGAAAATGTATATCAAAAATATATATACTACATTTTGAAAATCTACTTAACATATATATTTAGAAAATATTAATGTTAAAATGTATACTAACTTTAAACATTTTGACATATAATATATATATATATATGATTTAACTATATACATTATAAAGTATATTATATATGATTAAAAGTGTACCAAAAACACATACATTTATTTTAGTGTATACAGTTAAATATTTAAAGTTTAAGTATATAACATATACATTTGGACATTATATCTTATGTTCTAACAAATTATTTTACATTTTGGATATACATTTTAACATAAACCAAAACTTTATATCCAAAATATATACCAAACTATATAACACATGTTTTATGTGTGTAATATATATGTTAAAATGTATATCAACTTCACACATATGTGTTAACTAAATATTATGCTAACTATATATTATAAAGTAATAACATTTTACGTAAATTATTATAACATCAAGGGTTAGGTGAAATATCACTTAGACCACATATATCTTGTACAGTCAACGACAAACAGTGGGAATTAACTACTGTTACCTAATGATTGGACTAACATGGGTCCAAAATGTCAGCATGTATTAGTTCCCGTGGTGGAGAGGCTCTCTAGGTAAAGTTTTAAGGAAAACTCTATCTGTACTATTTTCCAAGTGACCATTCGTCACAGACAGTGATGAGAATGGTAAGGTTTGATGGCACATCTTCACAAGTTTTTAAAAATATTTTTTAGGCTGAAATAATTAAGGTGCCCAAACCTCCTATGCCATAACGAGACTTCAGACTCGACATTCATTATCAATACTGTGTCTATTTTTTGATTAAATGTTAGTGGAAAGCTTCTTCCACCGGACATCTTCACTGTCCATGAAGGTTGATCAGATTTATGATCAAATATGCCCCACAATTAGATGATTTTGGTCCAGTGTTAAAACCAAGAGTACATATCTTATAATCTTGACTCCGGTGGGACTGGGAATAAAAACTTTGCCTTTAACTTTCGCCTCGACAAGGTCTCCATTGCCCAGTTTTACTTATGAATTTACTACTAGAAGTAATGTTTTTGATTACTAGACATGTGGTTTGAGCAACCACTATCCATAAACCACATGTTGGGTGAAGGTTACTTTCTTATTTCATTTACATAAAACAAGTGTTCTGTAGAGACTATTTGCTCTGTACAACTAGCACACTGTGTGTGCTTCATCCTAGAATCCTTCAAAGTATGCCCAAACCTTTTATAGTAGGCACTGGTTCTGTTTTCTAAACCAGCATTCTATCTCAGTGTAGTTTGATCTTTTGCATATATTGCAAGAGATATGTGAGTCTTTATGTGAGACAATTGAGAGAATAGATGAAGAGGAACTGATTTTATTTTTGTTTTTGTTTTTATTTTTAGACATATACCTTGTGCATGGTCTTCTATTTATTGTCTCTGTAGCTTGATTTTCTTCCAGAACATGTTAAACGGTTAGCTTTGTCAAATCCTCTGTTTCTTCTATTATAGCCACAATTGCATCAAACTTGTCAGACATACATATTAATAGTTTCTCAACTAATTGAGTCTCTGAGATATTCTCGCCATGAATTTTTAGTTGATTGACAACATTCAGAAACTAAGTTGAGAACACAGTGAGAGAATCTGAGTTATTCATACTCAGATTTTCAAAGTCTTTTCTCAAGGAGTGTAGAAGGGCTCCTCGAGACTTCTTATCTCCCTGGAAATCTTCTATTAAGAGATCCCAAACCTCCTTAGCTTGAGTACATCACAACAGTCAAGGAAATATGACATAATTGACTCCTTGTTGAATGAACAGTAGTGCATTTGCATTTAACTTCATTAACTCTCGTTATTCTAATAACTCTTTTCCTTTTAGAGAAGATATATTTGGTGATTCTGTATATCCGTCCAGAAATGATAATTTTCCAAATATCTTGTGAAATAAAAAGTATTCTCATTTTAATAAAGCTAATAATCAAAGTTATCGCCATCAAACAAGGGTATGAGGATCGACCCCAAGCTTGATGAACATAGATTTTTGGAAGATATTTTAATTTTAAAATTTTTTGAAAAATATATGAATAGAAATTTGGAGATTTTCTCAATTTTTTTTTGAGGTTTAATATCATAGTCAAGATGAGTGAAAGGAGAAGCAATTTACTAAGTACTCTCATGCTTTGTGTGAATAAATATGGTAAAATATCTTAACTATGTTTTTTAAATTCACAGAGAAAAACTCAAAAACATAATTGTACCTTATGTTTAATGCATGATTCAGAAGCAATGTACATCATTCCATCGTTCTTTTTACATTTGTCCCTAAGTTTTCGTGAATACCTTACCACTAAAAACTTCATCTTGTCCAGACGCATGGTTCGATGTCTTCAAGGAAATCTCGCATTCATGCATTCAATCCATATTCAACTCGTAATACATGTATTATACGTGTTACCCTCTGGTCTAGTGTTCGTAAATATATTCCAACGAATGGCCAAAGAAGATTTATATAAATACCTATCCCCCGCCTACAAACATATCACCAATACAATGGGAAAGATCGCACTTCTCCTAGCCATATTATTCCTTGCAATTCTCTTCGTTAATGCCTCAAACTACCGCACAACAGTAGTTATCGATGAGGAAACCCCAAGGGAATCCCGAATGAGCTGCCGGGAGCAAGTCCAGCATCAGCAGAATCTCCAGCACTGCCAACATTACCTCAGGGAAGAATGTGAGTCAAGGGGCTCGCGAAGTGAGCGTCTTGGTGAACAAACAGAAACACTTCGAAGATGTTGCCAGCAAATGGGAGAGATTGACACCGAGTGCCGCTGCCAGGGCCTTCAAAAGGCAATCGAACAACAACAGCGGGAGGGAGAGATGAAGAGCGAAGATGTGAGAGAGGCTTTCAGAACTGCTCGAGAATTGCCAGCCACGTGCCATTTGCCACCCGGTAGATGTGAATTTCGCTCTCTCTGGTGGTTCTAAGTTTTCGATTGGCTCTTTTAATTAATAAGTATTAGGGTTGCCATCGTTTAATAAGCAAGCTTTTAAAGAATGTTCCTGGCAAAGAAGAATTCAGCATTTTGAGACGACATATATCTAAACTAAATAATATTTTAAAATGAACGTCAATGGATCCTTTTTCACATTAACACAAAAAATGTACACCTGTAGCATACAGGTGTACAATATTTTTAAAAATAAGTATTAGGTTTGCCACACGGCAGGATGTAGGGACACGATAAATTTCAAAAAATTAGGATACGGATAACACTATGATATAGCATAATAAAAAAAATAAATACAAATATTATTTTTAAATAACAATTTAAATAAATAAATAAAAACATTATTCTTATAAATATTTAAACACAAACATTATAAATATTAAAACAAAAGATTAACATCTTCTTCTGAATCAAATAAAACGGATTCCAGTTCAAGTTCATCAAAAGAAAGATCTGCAATCTCAAGAATTCCAGCATTCTAAATATCAATTGAGTCAAAACATAACATCTAATGTCTCACATGTTAGATTCGCCTTCATTATAGTTTGGAGATCTCCTTAAGAGAAGTTAGAGATTGTTATGGACATAAACTAATTCTTCAGCTCTTTGTGGTATCAACTTGTTTCTCTTCATGAAACTGAATAAAATTATATGTGCTCCAATTTCTTTCACAACATGAGGATGAACAAGGTTTTCCTAACAATTTTAATACTATAGATTGAAGCATCGGTGCAATAGCACTATGAACAACTCACCATTTAATAAGACTCATGTACCACATGTCATTGATAGAATTACTACTAGAAAAATCTTACAAAAATACCGAAAAGATAGCATACTCATCATTTGTTTGTCTCCTTTTATCTTCATTAGAAAAATATCTCTTAAAACATTTTTTTCTTTCTCTTACTATTTCTAAATCTCGATGTGGTGGAACATGATCTCTAGACTCATCAAGCCATTGTTGACTATAATACCTGCAAGTTGAGTTATAACATTAATTATAAAAAGTTAAACATCATAGAATATCATTTATATTAAAATTATCATGTTCACAATATAAAAAAACCTACAAGTAAAATTTCACAGCAATTCATATAAGTTCAAATATAATTAAAACTTAAAAACTTTCAATCAAAACTTTAAAAATTGAATAATAAATTAAAATCATATCTTTAATTATCTGTGAAGCTTTTATGTTCTTTCTTATAAATATCTTACTTCACTTTTTCGATCATCAAATACTACCACTCATAAATATTGTGAAGACAAGGTTTGTCAGTATCAACTAATCGAAACATCTCATAAATGAGAGTTGTAAAGCTGATGATATAATCCACATCGATCCAAAAGTTTTCATTTAAAATTTTATCCTTTACTTCTTTAGCTTTTACTAAATCAACTTCTTTATACATTTCATATTCTTCACTTATCACTAATTACTCCAAGCCTTTTTTTTTTATTGTCTCAAATACTTTAAGCATAACAATAATTGACGCAAAATGTGTATCATCTACTGAAAGTAACTTCAACTTGTAATGATTATTAAACATCGACAATCTCATTGCATGATTCATAATGAAATTCTTGATAAAAATTATATCACTTGAAACTTGAGCGATCCAACCACATTGTTCCATCACATCATCATATCTTGAGTGTGTTGTTGGTGCACAAATATTCTTCAAAGCAAGATTGAGAGTATGAACCACACATGGAGTCCAAAAGATGTGCTGAAATTTTGCTTCCACAATGTGGCATGTTACTTTGCAAGCTGCAGCATTATCAGTTATAACTTGAACTACCTTTTGTGGACTAATCTTTTGTATACAGTTAATCAACAAATCAGCTATAAAATGCTTGTCCTTAGTCTCTCCTTAATAGTTTATTGCTTTGAAAAATATTGGTCCACTTTCGGAGACTGCCATTATGTTAATAAGTGGTCTTCTTTTAGCATCTGACCATCTATCACTACAAATGCTCACTTATTTCTCATTCCAAGTCTTCTTGATTAGTTCCAATAGATTATCAATATTATTCTTCTCCTTTTGCTATAATGTTGTTCTTAATGCATTATAACTTGGTGGGACATAACCTTAAAGTTGACTTGCACATCTAAAGGCATGAGCATAATAAGGATTTCTAGTAAAGTGTAAACATCCTAGCTATCTCATGGTCAACTATTTCACGTGCACCCTTATTGAATGCCTTTTCAATTGAATACATATCCCCTTTCTCCTTTTTAGATCAATTGCACTAGTACTAGTAGATGAATTCTCAAAAATAGAATCTACAACGCTTAATATGGGTAAAAAAACTTGCTTAAGATTAGATTGTTTCATCCTTTGTTCAGATTCATCCATCATCCTTCACATCTCAACCAAAATTTGATTCGTTACTTTAGTATAAGATGCAATCCTAACCCTTTTATTTTTCAACAAGTGAACCTTGACTCTATAATATGATTCTCTATATATTTGTCTACAAAAAGTACATTGTAAAGTAATATTTCCTCCTTTTTCTTTATCCAATTTCACATCTTTCGTGATATACCTCCATAATGAAGCATTATCATCAACATCTTGAATATTTTGTTGATTACTTGAAGGCTCATAATTAAAACTTATTTTATTGTATAATTCTGCATGAAAAAAAAAAGAATACATTTTAAATAATCTATATTATTTCAAAACCCATTTAATCTGATTTTTTTTCTTCATCGATACAATTAGACAATTTTTAATATATTTTACATATTTACATATTACATTAATTCATTCAAAATAAATTATATAACCAAAAATATTATACTTATATATTGTATATTGCATATTTAAATATTGCACATAGTACATATTGCATACTACAAAAATTATTCATATTTATATATTCCATATTTTAATATTACAAAATTATTATTATGCTTAAAATTATACATTTAAAATTAAAATAAATTATATTACATACATCCAAATTATTTATTTATTATATTATTGCATATTTATTAAACAAACAATAATAATTAAAAATTAAAATAATAGATTAAAAACCCCCATTTTACTGCTTTGAACCCACCCTCCCAGTCCCATCCCCCTCCGCTTCTAAAATCATAGATTTAAAATACTAGTTTAAAATCAAGTTACCTTTGTTACTGTTTCGAAACCATTACTGCTTCAAAAACCTAAAGCAAAGACAAGTTACCTTTTCGAATTCCCCCCCACAATCAGCATCGTCGCCCACTCAGCATTGTTATCGTCGTCGACTGCTCCTCGATTTATTGGAGTTGCTGGAGTAACACGTTGATTTTATAATGCTCAGAAGGTTTCCGATGTATCAGATTCATAACAACGCATCGGATACGTATCCTACGCATCTGTCTGATATGCTACGTGGCGTATCGGACACATATTGGTCAACGATACACCACATGGCTTATCAGACACATATCCAATGCGTGTCCGTACCATGTCCAAGTGTCGGACACATGGACACGGCTGTACAATGACATATCCATGCTTCATTGCCCCCAGGCATAGGTGCCACTTGATTTTAGCTCACCATTATCAGTTCTTCATCACCCAATGATGAAGAACTAAAACTAAACCTCACATTCAAATAATGAACATAACTTTGATATAACATGACTTACAAGCTTCTCATAGAACTTAAAAACAAACATTGACTAGCCACAATTAGAACATGGCTCTATGGTAATTTGTAATGTTATATATTTTTCCATTAAATTTAAAATGTAACATTAATGTGTGTTTTTGCCAAAAAGATATGCAAATAGATCTCTAACCTTGGTATTATAGCAATAATCCAAAAATCACATGCTTCACTTCTTATTATAGATTCTATATTCTTCTTATTATTCTCCAAAGAGCTATATTAATCTTCTAGGACAATAAAATCCTAGAAAATCACATGTGTCATCGCACTAATACATGACACTATAAAAAAAGTCTAGGTGGCTTGAAAAATTCCCCTAGCTATTTGAGATTTTTGCGTCACTAAACTATAATAATGACGGATTTACGATGAAAATAATAACAAGCTAAAGTGCTCATCGCAAAAAATTAATGAGAAAAAAAAATTTTAGCAAATTTTTGAACGACAAAAATTTCCTAGCTAATTATATTTTTTCACTTTGCTAATTTTAATCGTAATTAAAAGTAGTAATTAACATTTTTCAACTAAACATATACACATAAACTCTCTAGCTAAATTAGCAAAGAAAAAATTCTTCGCTATTTTCATTCCAAAATTATTATCACTATTATATTTTTTTTTACAAAAGAATTGATTACTTATTTTTAAATTTTATATTAAATTGAATAAAAATATATACTATAAACCATTTTTTATAATTAAAAAAAAAGTAAAAAATAGTTTAGAAATTATTCTGATACAAAAGTTACATGATTAAAATAAAAACATAACATAGCACTATAATTATTTAAAACAAAATTATCATCCTCATCATTAGCTGATGCATTTGTGCTAGTCTCTCCTACGTGGTTTCGTTGGTGGAACTCCGAATTCTATCTGTCATGTCAAGGCAGCTAATTGTGACTCCATATAGGACATCTGCTGTTACATTACATTTTTAATTTCTTTCATCTCATCATTCACTTCTTTCATTTCCACAATTTCTTCCTCAAATGATTAATCTGCTCATCATTCTCTTTCAATTCTGTCTCCATAAATACAAAACATTCATTTGTTTCAATTACTTGCTGTTCGACAGCCTCAATCCACAACTACTGTGACAGAGGAATTAGAAGCACGACTGCTAGGAAAAAATACCATTCCCTTCGAGCCGATGTCGTACACTCGCCGAGAAACAACTTTCACACGTTCCTCAACAATGTCCTGAGATAAAATAGAATAAAATACTGTTCTAGATATAAATAAAATAAATCAACTATTTTTTATTCCAAACAACTTTTAAAATTTATTATAGTATTTTAAAAATTTATTAATATAATGGATTCTTACAATAATCATTTGAGATTTGTTGTCAACAAACTGCCCATCCACTTTATTTACATGCATCTTCCTTAAAATTTCATAAAAATTAGGATCTTGACCCAATTTTTCAACCTAAATTATGTATTTATTAAGGCAAAAATTAACAAATATTAGAAAATTTTAGCTAAAATTATAAAACCACGCATAGATCTAATTTATTTGGACTATTAGGCCAACTACTAAATATATAAATATTTTAAAGTTATAAATTATACCAAATCACAAGCATGCTCAATGCTAGACTTTAACTCTCCTATGTGGCGAGACATTCCTGTACCTGGTCCAGCTTCCTCAGTCCATAAATTTTTGCTGGCTATGTTTGATTTTTTATTCACTTCTGGCTGCTCCCAATACTTAAGCCACTCAGGCCGCTCATCCTCGGGTATAAAATCAGGCCTATCTTTTAGAATCTTTAATTTTTGGATAGAATTTGAGTACCATTCGGCAACTTTACTCTCCCACAATGACTTTATCTGTCCATCAAATTAGAGTGCCCATGTGCACTAATTCTATATATAGAAAATTCACAAAAATATTGTATTAAAAAAATAAATTAGGGTGCCCATGTCCATCAAATATTTTCTTGAAAGACTTTGTAATTATGGCTAAATACTTGTGAGATGGAATGAAACTATAAAAAAAACAAATAACATTGAAAACAAGCAATTCTTAACTATATATAAAAACAAAACCACTATTAGGAACATCATAATTTTTTATTCATGTAATATTTACATATTTCTATACCTCTTACCCACGTTCTATATTACTAACTTAGCACTGCATGCATATGAAGGCACAACATTTGATGATGTCGATGGTCTTGTAAATGGGGGAGCTGATGGTGTATAATGTGGTGTATAAGATGGTAATGGATCAGAAGTGTGTCCAGGAGGGAAAATGGGTGGTGACCTTATATCTAATAAATGTTATGATAAAGGTGTCAATGATGGTGATGGTAATGTTAATGTTGAAGTCTGGATATGGTGGGGATAAGATGGTACTGACTGTACAACATGATGTAAAATACTAGATAAATTTTGTCCATGTCTGCGCCCACATCCACCTCCACCACGCCCATGTCCTTTATGTGCCATCTACTGTACAAAAAATGAAAATATAGAATAAATAATAGAGATATAATTAAAACATAAATTGATATTGTATGATGAACAACCATGCATTTTAAAATAATACACACCAATAGATTTCAACAAATTATAGAAAGTCTTTGAAACTATAATATTTTAATACAATTATAAAAATATAATTATCATTATCACTATCATCCTCTAAAGAATCTTCTGACATTTCATCTGATTCTGATTGAAGTTCCAACTCATCTTTAAATAGAAAATGATCATCTTCAATTTTTATTAGGCCACCATTTGAGTCACATAAGTTTTCTAGATCTTCGTCTATATGCACAGGCTCAATATTATTTATGTCATCTTCTTTAAATGTAGGTTTAATAGCTAAGTTTTCACTTCTTTGTTTAGATGTTGGTACTTCTAAAATTGATTGAGCTTTGAATTTGCAAATAACCAACCAGTCATTCTTATGATGAGATAAACTCGAATATGTACACTAATATACTTGAGTGGCTTGAACTGCCATAATAAATAGCTCATATTGATTAAATCTGTATTCATGGTTAACATCTACTAGCTTATAATCCGAATGAATCTTTGTACCCACATTTTGTGTAAGATCAAACCACTTGCATTTTAATAATACACCTATTATTTTCTAGTATGGGATATTCCAACTCAATAACTTCTAATAGTTGACCATAATAATCAATCTCATCTGCACAATAACTTGAGCCTTTATTACATACACCATTATTCATAGTTGATTTAGAAGAACCGTGCCATATTGTGTGAAATTTATATCCATTGACAAAATACCCGGATAGATTGTCACATATCTAAATGAGCATTTACTTAGATTCTGTATGAATATGTTGGAAACTCAATTTGAAAGATCTTTTGTCTGTTGCATAAATTCAACAAATGATGTTAAATAAATATAAATACTAATAAATCATAATAATTCAAAATATTAAAGCTTAATAATTCTCACATAGTTCTTGAACTAATTCGCAAATTTTGTTTTTAGCATAGAAACAACCTCATGGATGGAAATAGTTGGTTGCTTATGTTTTAATTACTCAACATAAACACTGCATAAATATAAACAAAGGAAGAACAATGGATATCAATTATTAATTATTCCTATTCAGGACAAAATTATTCTTTGATTAAACCTGCAACCATTTTGGGTAACATATGCAATATATGGTGTAACCTCCTCACAATTGTTTAAGACGTAGCTTCGGGTTTCTTTGTACTTTTCATCTGTCAAACATCTTTTTTTTGCTCTTCCAAATGCTCTTCCATGGTACTTGAAGATAGATAGCTTGCCCTTAGATCTATCTTCCACCAGCACATGACCTTCATCATTTTGAGACACATTTCTATTTTTTGTATTGACTTGATCCTCAAATATTAAGAACAAAAAGAAAATGATTCTTCTACTAAATATGCATTATAAATTGAACCTTTAACTTTTTCCTTGTTTCTAATATTCAATTTCAACTTACGAAGATACCTACAAACATTATGTTAGGTTTTAATTAAATCAAATTACAATATTAATTTATGCTTGAAATAATAAACACAACTACTTAAATTTATTTACCTTTTAAAAGAATACATCCACCTATATTACACTGACCCGACTATCCTAGCTTCATATGCCAAATGAATTGGTAAATATTCCATAGAGTCAAAAAAGGTTGGTGGGAATATTCATTTAAGTTTACAAAGAATGAAAGGTATGTCATTCTCCAGTCTCACCATGTCATCTTTTTTGATTGTGTTTGCGGTTAGCTATTTGAAGAACTAACTAAGTTCTGTAAGGACCTTCCAAACACTCAGGGGAAGTATTTCACGGAAAGTAATTGGTATTAATCTATGCATAAATACATGACAGTCATGATTTTTCATTACAAATAACTTAAGATTCTTCATATCCACACATCTGCCCATATTTGACACATATCCATCAGAAAATTTCAAAAATGTAACACATTCTGCCCATATTCACGGAAAGTAATATCTAATTATATAAAGTTTTATATAGTTATACAAATATTTATATGTAGTTATATACATATAGTTAAACATAATGTAATATGTTTGTATACATGTAATTATAAATATAGTTTTATGTTATTATACATATAGTTACACATATAGTTAAACTTATATTTATACATGTAGGTATATATATATTTTTTATAATTTTATATACTTATACATATAGTTATCTATAGGTATAGATATAGTAAAATACATTTTTATATAATAATATATAAAAATGTATATTAAATATATGTTGTAAATTATATATTTAAATATAGTTATGTATTTAAATCACTATTTGACACATATTTACTTCAAATCCACACATCTGCACATATTTGACACATATATGACTCTATAACTGTGAATGATCACAAAAATTACAACTAATTAAATCACTATCACCACCACAATATAACATAGATCCATTGAAAGAATAATCAATTTTTTTCACTAGTAGACCCATACCTTGGAGTAACTTCTTAGTGCTGTAAAAGTTGTTAGTAACCAAATTATTATCTGGAACAATTTCTTCTATAAAATCTGCCACCTAACCAAATAATTTCTTAGACTTATTTTCTGACTTCATGCTCATAAGTCGAGCCACAAATAACACTTACGAATGTATTTTACAATCAGGTCTCAACCCTTGGCATGGCACGATTCATGCCGAGGGTCTGCATGGCAATGGCATGGGCTTGGGCATATTATTATAGCATGCCATGCCGGGCTAGGCACGGCTGAACCATGTTGGGCTTCGGGCTGGGCCTGGGCTGCCTGACCCATTTGACACATTGTAATTCAATGGTTTGCACTAAGCATGATTTGGGATATGCCATAAGCTTAGTTAGTAGGTACATACAGAATCTTAGAAAAGAGTAGTGAAATGCAATAAAATGGATGCTTCTCTATGTGAATGGTACTTTTGATATTGGATAGATCTTTGAAAGGAAGAGGTCTAATGCAACTTATATTGTTGGTTATATCGATGCTGATTATAATGGTGATCTAGACCAGAGAAAATCTTTATTTGGTTATGTTTTCTTTTTTATGGGCCTTCTATTAGTTGGTATGCTTCTCTTCTCACTACAACAAAATAGCAAATTAATGATACTTTATATCTTGACGCTTTCAGAAAATGTCATTATATGATGTGTAATTAGACATTTGATGACACTTTTCTAAAAGCAACATTATTTGTAAAATTTTTTAAGTTTTTATGACGCTTTCTAGAAGCGTCATTGTTCCTACAACAAAACATAGATTAATATTGTTTCTAGAAGTTATTTTTAACTTAATTATATAGATTAATCTATCGCTAGAAAGAGTTGCGCTTCTTCTTCATCACGTTCGGTCATTTCCAACAGCTAGGGTTCAAGCTCGCGTCTTTGAAATCATTGGCCATTTTTGCAGCATCCTGTAAGTTTCTCCATTATGCTTATACTTGTATCAGCTCTTCACTTTCGTTAACCTAATTAATTAATGTGAACGTGTTCCGAGTGATTTAGCATATACCGCATGTATTATAAATGCAGTATTATATGCTCTATTTGTCGGGAGCACTCGGCTATAACAGCAGAAAAGTTGGGCTGAACTAAGTGATCCTTGTTTAAAATTCATAAAGTTTGCCACCATGATTCTTTTGTTAAAACCTGAAGCCAACTTCTCCTTATAAATGCATATGCTTTGCCAATCTATCACCTTCACCATTCTTATGTCAAGTGCTACTAACAAGTGCAATAAACGTGTGTGTATGTGTATGTATATTAGAATTAGATCGAATCTCAAGTTTGCAACCCACATATTTATTAATGCACAACAACTCTTGAGTCATATGTTATCTTGCATCTATTGGATGATTTTTTTGATTCTCACCCAGATACTTTTATATCTGATCCATATATTTTTATTATTCAACATTTTTCATTTTAATTGTCAACATTGAAGAGGGGAAAGAATAGTTTGATTTATTTTGATGAATTGGAGAGCAATAAAATATTAATTATTTAGTTTTGTTGCAATTTTTTTTCTAAATTTTAGGAGTTATGATTTTTTTATTCAATAAGTTAATATTAATTTTTATATAGCAACTGTTCAACAAAAATATAAGTAGATAAGGTTCATTCATTGAGAACACCAATGTCACAATGATAACTTCAAAAAAAAAACAATATCATACCTTAGCATAGGTGACATAAAATGATATCCAATGTAATAATTCATTCATAAATTTGTTCTTGTTTTTAAAATAAATTAAATGTAGTGCACCATTGTGATCAATCATAAATAAATTTATTTATTTTTTCATCTGTACTTATTTAAAATTATGTTTTTTTATTAATGTTTTACCATACTTTATCATTCTATTAAAATTATGAATATCTTTTGTAAATCTATAAATATGCGTTTACTTGTCTCTAACATTTATATATTCTTACAATGAAACAAATATTAATCCAAATAGAAATAAGATTTTGATTTTTGAATCATACGCATTGGTAGGGTGTTATGCACCATGGCTATTGATTTCATATTTTTTGAATCGTGTGCAACTATTTGGATGGTGGCCGATCAACTTTGGTAGGGATAATAATTTTTATCTTGTAAGTGAGCACAAAAGGAGATATTCTAGTTGACGTTTAGTTAGTGGTACAGTAAACCCAGAGCACCTCAGGAAGCTCTTCCACCCATTTACATTTAACAGAGTCTAGTTGTTTTTTCAAGGAAATCAACATGGTTTTGTCGGAGGCCTCAACTTGGACATTGCTTTGCAGATACCAAGGGGTAAAATATAAGTTTTTATTTTCAATTCATGGCAGAAGTCCTGGTAGACCTGACTTTAAAATAGTCGCCCGTTATTAGATATAATTGATCTTGGGATGTCGAAGTAGCTAGAGTCCCAGATAAATCGAGTAACCTTTCTATCTTTGATTGATGAAAAAGTGTCAGCTCTATCCATTTACTAAAATAAACAGTGGCGACCAATAATAGTTTATATTTTGGATCGTTCATCTATTTTTGAAGCCTTTAAATACACCGCACCACTATTTAAGCTCAATCACACCATCTTCGCAAAAAAGTATCACAACAAATGCTGCATTTGTTGGAAACGTTTTCCTTCGCCGGAGAATACCAATCCTCGGTGTTGAGGCCATTTGTTGGTTTGGCACCAGTCATTTCTGGGATTCCATCTAGAGGAAATTGGTGATTTGAAAATTCTTATTTCTATCTCTGATTCAATGCAAACTTCTTCTCCAATTTATTTTATAGTCATTCTCTATATTCATGCTATTTCTATCTTTTACAGTTATTTCTATCTTTTAAAATTCTGATTTGAAAAATGAGGCTATAGTTCATATAAATGTGTGCTCTATAGTCATGTTATTTCAAAATCAATGAGCCTAAGGACCTAGAGACATTAAATGTCATATTTATAAAATGACTTTTATCATATTTTACTTTAATTTAAAGTATAATTAAATGATATTTTTTTGTTTAAATATTTTTTTCTATGAATCTAACTTACTTTGAAAAATAATTCCTCAATTTTAAATTTTATTTTAATAATTTTGCGTGTGTTAACAAATTCAACAATATTTCAAAAAATAATGCTCATCTCTTCTATCTTATATCTGACATGCATTTAAATATTTTTTTAAATATTTAATTTTTTAATTTTCTTTTAGCAGATAAAATAGAGGTTGCTCAATGAATAACACTGGAATATTGATGAGTTCTTCCATTTGAAGTGTGATATCTATTGGAATTAATATTTTCTTTAAAAATAGATTGTTCATGGATCTCAAAGGATAGAAGATCGAAGGAATATGAAGATGGAGTTGAATGCTTTGTTGCATTTGCAATACAAAATTCTGCAAATAAAACCTCCATTAAATGTCCATGCTTACAATGTGAGAATATGATTTTTAAGTTAAATTAAAATATTATAACTTTTAAATATTGTGTGCAATTAAATCAGGCATTTGCATAAAAACATGGTTGATGCTTAAGAGGAAGAGTGATTTATTTTTTGTAAATCCGACATTGGTTTCCAAAGCTGGATTGGGAGAAGCAAGCAAGAAAAATAGGTCAAGGGTTATAGCTAATCGGTTGATGAATGCAAATAATGTAGATTTTGTTATTATTCCATTAAAACCAGGGTAAGTTAATTAACATAAGTAAGATTATAAGTATGCATATATATCAAATTATAAAAGATATGTTGTTACACTAATGTTAATTTTGTAGTTGTCATTGGGTATTGGTGGTACTTGAAATAAGGACTTTGATCGCCTATTACCTTGATTCATTGCATCATCAACCTACAGATGATCTTAAAGACATTATTAATATGTAATTTTTTTTCTTCTTATTATATAATGAAGCATTTGGTGGCAACATAAATTTTTTTTATTAATGTAGGGCTCAAAGAAATCTTCACTTTAAAAAATATATATCATCAAAAAGAGAGCCTAATTGGGTTGTACTAGGGGTACATAACTCATTAACTGAGTAATATAATATTTAGTGTCTTCTGCTTAATTTTAAAATTTTTACAATATGACTTGCAAGTAACTTCATATAAATATATATTGATTTTATTTTACATTCAGTGCCCAAGACAACAAGGTAGTGTTGAATGTGGATACTATGTGATGAGATATATAAGAGATATCATTCTTGATCAATGATGTCTAACATCAAAGGTAATGGGAAGGAATCATACAAAAAGAAGAGTTGGATGAAGTACGATCTGAATGGATGATGTCGGTGACTCAATTAATACTTTCCTCAGTTTGAAAAGCATTGGGAACACCTTTTTTTATTAAAGCATGAACAAATTTTGGGATTTACAACATTAACTTTTGATGAGGTTCGTAATTTATATCTTTTTTGAACTCACTACACACCTTTAGGTTTTAAATGGATTATTATTATTTTGTATTTTAAAAAATTTTATCAACTTTTATGTCATAATTGATAAATCTCCAGCTTTATATTTTATCCATTACTAGTAACTTTGTTTTTTTTGTTGTTAAAATTGTTTAATCGTATATGTCAATTGTTATATAAATTATTTGTATGATATGTTGTTATCATTCCTATTTTTTTTCCAATGCTCTATAATATATTTATTTCTTCAAGTGTAAGTATTTATTATTCATCTATTTGTATGCATGTTACCTTATTTGGAAATTAACTCTCAACTTTGTCAGGCAAGCAGGAATCAATTTTATGGAGTTAAGGTACAATTGAGTTGCATATATCAGAAATTTTGAATTGAATTTAAGAAACGAATGTTGAAATTGTGTTATATTTTTTTTTTGATTTGTAAGAAGTCTGAGTTCCCCATTGTACTTGAAAACTGTTTTCTTGGTATGAATTGTAAAGAATTTAGTTCTTATGTGCATGCAGTATTACAATAATAGGTGAAAATATATTTACAATAATTATTAAATTTAAATTTATTTAAATTATAATCTTCCTTGATGTTTTTTCTAAGTGTCATAGTATAAAAAAAATTTTCGATACCTACAACATATAATTGTTAAATATTATAATAAGTGTTAATATTCTTCTGTTTACTTTCTTATGTTCACACATCTGACTGTCTTCTCCGCGTTCACGCGTCCGCTTGTCGCTCTCTATGGGTATATAACTTCGTCTGAACAATCAGCGTTGTATAAAATCGTGTCCAGGTCCGAAGCAATGTATTTTTTCTATCAATGTTAAATATTTTTGTTTAACATGATATCAGAGGGACAATGAGCAATAAACAATCTCGCATAACCACGAATCCTTCTGGTGACCAACCTCACGCACAAAACTGGATTATCAGCCTGCGGCGTCAATGTATTCTCCACCCTGTAAAAGAATTTCCTCACCGTTACCGGCGGTTGTTGGCTCAAATGCTTGATGTTGCTCTTGAACTTTGTGATCGGTAAATCTGTGTCGACCCAAATTATCCTCTGCGGTAACAGCTTCGCAATTGTCTGATTAAAGACATCATCTCTGTGATGGATCAGATACTCACTCAGAACGTCGTTTAGGTACTTATCAAAATCGGGAGGATCTTTGTGACCGAACTCGGTTCTTATTTCGAGAATTATAATCTCCGATTTGGTCTCGGCCAAGAATTTCTTTACGTCTTCTATAACGATGTCGATGGGATAGGTTGCAAGCCGTTTTAACAGAAAGAAATGACTGAGGGTAGAGATCCTCTTCAGTCAATTAGTGTGCAATTGGTTGGAAAAAATTATACATAATGGAGTTATGTGATGAAAATTTTTTTGAAAGGCAAGAAATTATGGGGTTATGTTTCTGGAACTTTCGTTAAACCTAGGGATGAGAAAGTAGAAAATTATATGAAATTGGTAGATGTTTGGGAATCTGATAATTCAAAGATCATCACTTGGATTAATAATTCTGTGAAGCACACAATAGGAATGCAATTGGCGAAATTTGAAACTGCTAAGGAAGTTTGGGATTATTTGGCAAAGTTATACACACAATCTAATTTTGCAAAACAGTATCAGTTGGAAATTGATATTCGTGCTTTACAACAGAAAAATATGAGTGTGCAGGAATTTTATGATGCTATGACAGATTTATGGGACCAATTAGCACAAATAGAATCTGCAGAGATAAGGGCTTTTGCTCCATATATTGCCAGAAGAGAAGAGCAGCGTTTGGTTCAATTTTTGATGGCTCTTCGTGATGATTTTGAGGGACTTCGTGGGACTATTCTGCATCGCAATCCGCTGCCTTCTGTTGATTCTGTAGTTAGTGAACTGTTAGCTGAGGAGATACGGCTTAAGTCTCATACAGAAAAAGATACTCCCTCTGTTTTTGCAGTCCCTCACAGGCCTATTGGTAATACTCAGTTTAGATCACATACTACGACTGCTCAAGATGAATGTCGTTTCTGTAAGCAAAAGGGTCATTGGAAATCACAGTGTCCTATATTGTTGAACTACCTGTGAGATATGGGTCGTTTCTGTAAGCAAAGGCAGAGTATCGTGCCATGGCTTCTACTACCTGTGAGATAGTTTGGTTACGATGGTTGCTTGCGGATATGGGTGTTTTTCTTCATCAACCTACTCCATTATATTGTGATAATAAGAGTGCTATCCAAATTGCTCAGAATTCTGTTTTCCACGAGCGGACCAAGCATATTGAGATTGATTGTCATGTCATTCGACATCATTTTCAGAGCGGCACTTTAACATTACCATTCGTTCCTTCTTCTATGCAGCTTGCCGACTTGTTTACAAAATCACACTCTATCTCGCATTTTCGTTTTTTATCTAGCAGACTCTCGACGCTTATTGCAGCAGCATCGTGAGTTTGAGGGGGGATGTTAAATATTATAATAAGTGTTAATATTCTTCTGTTTACTTTCTTATGTTCACACATCTGACTGTCTTATCCGCGTTCACGCGTCCGCTTGTCGCTCTCTATGGGTATATAACTTCTTCTGAACAATCAGCGTTGTATAAAATCGTGTCCAGGTCCGAAGCAATGTATTTTTTCTATCAATATTTAATATTTTTGTTTAACAATAATGATGCTTTTTTGCAGTATCATTGAATCATACCTTGACGCTAATAAAGCGTCATTGTTAATAAAAAAGACGTTTTATTTTACCGTCAAGGTATGATTCAACGACACTGCAACAAAGCATCATTATATGTATAGACTTTTTATATCATGCTAGCGGATGACGCTCTCGATAAGCGACATTATATATATATAATGACACTTTTTATGCGTCATTGATTATGTTTTTTGTTGTAGTGTCTGTAAATTACAACCTTATCAACCATTGAAGTTGAGTACATCGTAGCCATGAAAGAAGTTAAGAAATCCATATGGCTTTATGGGTTGTTAAATGAGCTAGATTTTTCTTAGGGTATTCTTATTATGTTCCGTGATAATGAAAGTGCAACTCATCTTACTAAGAATAGCATTTACCATTGTACGGCTATGCACATTGATGTTAAACATCATTTTGTTCGAAATATTATATCTATTGGGAATATTACATTGAAGAAGATTCATACAAATGTTAATCCTACAAATATATATGTTGACAAAACCACATCCTATTACTAAGTCGACTAATTTTTAGATCTATCTGGTGTTCTTTTACACTAATTGATCTTCAGGGCTTATATGTGAATGTATCTTATTTAGATATTGATGCAAGGTTGAGTTTGTTGAAATTTCATATCCTTATATGACACCAAGAGTCAACTACTAATATGTCAATGGTCTAGTGGTATTTTTGTCATTCATCTTGACTTTTCCTACACACCATGACTATAAATATCAACTCATCCTTGTATCTTACTTACTTCCTTTTTTTATTTGTCAAAGTTAAGCTTTTGTATCTTTTAGTTATATTGATTTTATGCTAAGGGATTAAAGCCATTTTGTTTTGTGTGTTCTTTTGCTATCTTTAATTACTCTTTTTTATGATTCCAATGTAAAATAATTCCGCAATCATGCTCGCTCTCATCCTAACAATATTCCTCAGTTTTCAATCCATTTCCTCTAAATTTGTATATTTCATTATACTCTCTGTAATACTTTTCTACATCCACACATTAAAACATAATTGTATCTTATGTTTAATGCATAATGTAGAAACAATATATATCAATCGTTATTTTTACAATTGTTATTCAGTTTTAGAAACATATAAACTAAAAGCCATTTTATTATTATAGATATTTGTTTAATTTTATTTATAATGAATTCCTATTATTTTTATAATGAGAATATACATGAGATATTTTGTATTTAATAGTTATGCATGTGTGTTTTTTTTCAACAAAGTAAATGATTTAGAGTGGAGTTTTTCTTATAGATAAAAGATCAAATTATTAGTTCTTATAAACTATAAGTCATTAGTTCACAATCTAAATGGAGTTGGACACACAATTATTAATATTTGTAGCAAAAAAAAATCATTAAGTATGTCTTGAATAGGGAAAAAAATTAAGTTCTAATTTATTGTACTAGTACACTTGTGTCTAATGAATGTGACCAACTTGAGATAATTATTTTATACTGACACATAAAATAATTGATATCTCATAGTTATTATGAATACTATTACACTTAAACTCGAGATAATTTTTAGACATATATTTATTATTAGTCATTTTAATTCACATAGATTGAGATTAATATATAAATGAATAATATCGATGAGTTTGATGATTACTTTAATTGTATGGTGAATATTAATTACTAACACAATCTATATCCTATAAATTAGATTGATGATATCTGATTAATGATACTTATAAGTTCTGATTATGTCAAATCTTACAGATGGATATTAAACTGAGATATTAAATAAGTTAAATGGAAGGTTTGAAGAAAATTATTGGATGTTGATTAAAAAATATTATTAGTAATTTAATTTAATTGATTTAATAATAAAAGACATGAATACCATTTTTATATATATAAGTGAGTGCAGTTATATTTTTTTGGTGATTGAACTATAATTAATATTTAATTTCAATTATTTATATTGGAAGCCCATAATTTTATTTAATCTTTTTGGTCTCTTCCATAGTCTTTACTATTGCTAAAATTAAATGATTAACAAAAAAATAATAATTTTATGTATAAAAATCTTAAACTAATTTTATGTGATTTATGAAAAGTAATCCAAATAAAAGAAAAATATATAATAAAAGAGAAAATAGAAAAAAAATGATGATTCTTCTTCTTCCTCATGTTTAATGCATAATTGTACATTTGTCCCTCAGTTTTCGTGATTATCCTACCACTAAAAACTTCATCTTGTCCAGATGCATGGGTTCGATGTCTTCAAGGAAATCTCGCATGCTTGCATTCAACCCATATTCAACTCGTAATACATGAATTATACGTGTAACCCTCTGGTCTAGTGTTCGTAAATATATTCCATCGAAGAGCCCATAGAAGATATATATAAATACCTATCCCTCACCTACAAACATATCACCAATACAATGGGAAAGATCGCACTTCTCCTAGCCATCTTATTCGCTGCAATTCTCTTCGTCAATGCCTCAAACTACCGAACGACAGTAGTTATCGATGAGGAAACCCCAAGAGAATCCCGCATGAGCTGCCGCGAGCAAGTCCAGCATCAGCAGAATCTCCAGCACTGCCAACATTACCTCAGGGATGAATGTGAGTCAAGGGGCTCGCGAAGTGACCGTGTTGGTGAACAAACAGAAAATCTTCGAAGATGTTGCCAGCAAATGGGAGAGATTGACGCTGAGTGCCGCTGCCAGGGCCTCCAAAAGGCGATAGAACAACAACAACGGGAGGGAGAGATGAAGAGCGAAGATGTGAGAGAGGCTTTCAGAACTGCTCGAGAATTGCCAGCCACGTGCCACTTGCCACCCGGTAGATGTGAATTTCGCTCTCTCTGGTGGTTCTAAGTTTTCGATTGGCACTTTTTATTAATAAGTATGAGGGTTGCCATCGTTTAATAAGCAAGCTTTTAAAGAATGTTCTTGGCAAAGAAGAATTCAGCATTTTGAGACGACATATATCTAAACTAAATAATATTTTAAAATGAACGTCAATGGATCCTTTTGCACATTAACACAAAAAATGTACACCCGCACGCATAGGTGCCGTTTGATTTTGGCTCACCATTATTAGTTCTTCATCACCCATTGAGAGAGGCTTTCAGAACTGCTCGAGAATTGCCAGCCATGTGCCACTTGCCACCCGGTAGATGTGATTTTCGCTCTAGCTGGTGGTTCTAAGTTTTTGAGTGGCACTTCTCATTAATAAGTTTTAGGTTTGCCATCGTTTAATAAGCAAGCTTTTCAAGAATGCTCATGGCAATGAAGAATTCTGCATTTTGAGTTGAAATATAACTAAACTAATTAATATTTTAAAATGAACGTCAATGGGTCCTTCTGCACATTAACACATAAAATGTACACCCGCACGCATAGGTGCCGTTTGATTTTGGCTCACCATTATTAGTTCTTCATCACCCATTGATGAAGAACTAAAACTAGGCCCCACATTCATATAACGAACATAACTTTGGCATAACATGACTTACAAGCTTGTCATTGAACCTAATAACAAACATTGATTAGCCACAATTAAATCATTCTATATGGTAATTTGTAATGTTATATTTTTTCAATTAAATTTAAAATGTAACATTAATGTGTGTTTTTTGTTTATTTTATTTATTTTTATTTTATTAATTTGTTGAAATCAAGGGTGATCTTGGAAGAAATCTTTTAGACTAAATTTAAGTTGTTGAACAGGTAGCAGTGATCTTGATCTTCAATTTCAGAAATAAACTTAAAACATAAACTTTGGCCCTGTCTTGTTTCCATAATTCCAAGGAGAAAATAATTATTTTTGAAATTTGAGATGAAGACCTTATCTATAAAAATTTTCATTTGAAAGAGAAAAAAAGGATACCTAAGCCCTTTTGTTTATTCATGAGATCAATAAAAGCAGGAAGAGGTAAGTAATAATATCTTTTCTCATTATCATGAGATCAATAAAATTCAAAAAAGAGATATTTCTAAGAAGACAAATATTTAAAATTCAACACATCTTGTTTTAATAGTTGAAGAATTTGTGGTCTTTATGTAAACTAGAGTTTGTGTGGTCATGATATAAAGTATAATTGTGGTCATGATATAAAGAACTATAAATATCACTTCTTACTAGTTTTGTAGACTTTTAAGTGTGAGAACTTAAAAGTAGATTTTGTGTATGTAAAGTAGATTTTGTTTATGATCCTTATATAGGCAAAGTAGAACTTTGTGTGACCCTTAAAACAAAATAGATCTTTGTGCGGTCCTTATATAAAGTAGAGTTTGTGTGGTCATGATATGAAGTATAATTTATAGTTTTCAACTATAAATATCACTTCTTGCTAGTTTTGTAATCTTTTAAGTAAGAAAAGAACTAAGGGCAAAGTAGTAATTTTATAGTCTAATTATTTTTTTTTTTTTGAGTAAGGTCAAGTGTGGTCATGTAAAAACTATTGTTACACTAATAATAATTATTTGGTTATATTTCTATGAGTATTCTGATTCTACAATTAATATAGAGGGAGGTTTATCATATTTCTAGAAATTCTTAGTATGCTATATGGTGAAACTACTTATTGGTAAGTGAGCTATTATTTGTATGTGGATTAAAAAAAAGAAAATAACATTTTAGGGGTTGAAGCTGCGAGATCACAACAAGAAAATGATGAAATAGAAATAAAAAATAGAAATGTCCAATTCCAGTTTGTAAAATTTTGAACGGGATTGAAACGAATTAGATATAGAAAGGCTACGTTCTTATAGAAATTAGAAATGGAAAAATAATCCATCACTACTAAAGGGTGGGAATTAATTCATATTATATAGAAGTGGAATTAGAAATGAAAGTAAAAATAAAAATTGAAACGGTTTAATCTTCTATCACTAATATAACGTGGGGTCATTGGCTGATTACCTTGCGTGACATTTAGCGATAGAAATTCTATTTTTACATGTATTTGTTATTGAAAAATGATAAATTCTCTAAAAATTATGATGGAAATAAATTCCATTTCAATTAGTTTAGAAACAAATTGCAATTAAACTTCAAAATTTAGTGATGGAATGGAATTCTTTTCAGTTGCTCCTTTTAAAATGGAGTATGATTCCGTCGCTGCAGAGCTTAATAATCTTCTTCAAAATTCTAGGGTCAAGGCTAAATTATAACTAATCTGTCATCTCTCATCCACCTAATTGACCTTTCTTTCCTCCGTGCTTGTGTTCGTCACCCTAATCATCCATCATTTAGGTATGCAATTTAATTTTTAATAGAGTTCAAGTTGTAGTTTTGCTTTAAGTGATTGTCTTGCTTTGCTTTAATGCCGCAACTCTGGTATAAAGAATTGTGTGAAAAGTCATTGCGGTATGTGAGTTTAGTGACTTTTCTTAACAGATGAGAATTCATGTAAAAATATATAGTCACAATGGGGTTTGAGTAAAGTGTCTTTTTTTTGGATTTGTACAGTGTATATATTCATGGATGTAACATTTAACAAGTACAATATAAATAAAAGTTTGGGTTATCTCCCAAGAAGCACAATATTTAACATATTTAGATAGACTATTTTTTACATTATATATCATCATCATCTACATCCAACATCCAAGCAATCTCCTCGGTATATTATTTTACTTATTCTCTCATATTCTCCTTATCTACTATTGTTAACTCTAATATTTAACATATATCATCATCATCAATCAATTTTCTTTCTCCAAGATGAACTAGATCAGATGTCACAACTTTTTAAAAGTCACAACATCATTGCATATTTTATTTAATTTTAGTGTAGTGGCTTGGAAAAATGTCGCATTACCTTCCATCAACTTTTTTTCTTCTAGTGTCTTGACATTGAATAAGAAAACAACATGATCTTTTTTGCTCTACAATACATGTGTCATGGTAGTGGAAGATGTTTCGGCATTTTCTAATGTATTCTATTTCACTGTTATCATAGCTTCTTATAATGTTTTGACTTTCTTCATCACTGTAAATTTGACCTCTTTTTCCTTTAAATCTTCATCAATACATGACTCCATCCATTCCATTAAATTCTCTCGTATATTATTCTTCTTTTTGTCTCCATAAGCAGTGCAAGGAGGCTATTTTTAAATGAGAATTTTTTACTCCCTTTGATTAGTTATAATTATAATTCAAAGATACATTAGGTAACAAGTTAAATTTCTTCTAAAGATTTTCTGATTACAACTCATGTTTTGTTATAAATTCCCTTGGAACCTATAATATAAATTCTCTTATTTACATGATCTTTTTTTTGAGGTACATTAAATTACATCAACATCTAATTAAGTTGTATTGGATTTTCTCAAAAAATCAAAAAAGAAATAATTTGAAATGAATGTACAAGATACATTGTCCTATTTTTTTAATATCCAATTAATATAACTGAAAGAATGGTATTATTATATCATAATCCAAGTATACTATGAAAATTTTCAAAAAGTCTAAAATGAATTCATGTAAATACAAATGGATATGCATGTCTATGGCTAAAGGTATCTCCTAATTATTTAAATTTTTTTATGATCATGTGCACATATCCCATATACTATATATCATTCCTTAAATATAGTGTCATGTTGTATTTAAGTGAGTTTTACTTTTAAGTGATATTGATTTTTATATATGAAATATGTATTTAAGTGAGTTTGAAATGATATTGATATTTATTTTTTGTGAGTTCATTCTTTATAGATAAATATGAAATACTTAGTATTTCATATATTAGAAAAATACAACTGTGAATGCTATTGGTAAATATCTAACATATTAATGCAACTCTCATTTCAATGCAAACTTACCTATTAATGATGTGACTATAATATTTTTATGATATTTATGTAATATCATAAATATATTACTATAACTTTTTAAAAAAATAAGTCATTATTTATATTATTAGAATTCAAAAATCAAAATATGTTTATATTATGTGTTACAAGAATGAAAAATATTATACAAACTAATTATCAATGAATAAATGTCAAATTTAAAAATAAGTTTTTGACTAAAGGGTTTATAAAGAAGATTGAGGAGTTTATTGGATTTGCTAAAAAATATCTTGGATTTATGGATGGAATGGAAATAAGATGCACATCTAATGACCGTATGTGTCAAAATCAAAGTATCCAATATATGGGCACAGTGTGATATTATCTTGCAAAAAATTTATTTGATGAAGAATATTATGTTCGATATATATATGTGAAAATTATTATGCCACAAATAATAAAGCATTATGTACAAATAAATATTGATTCAAAATTTACAATAGAATATGTCAATCCCAACGATGCATGGGAAGCTATGTTGAAAAATTTTATCCGTCCTTCCTTCAATTTGGATGTCACTAACATCCAAAATTTACCAATAAAAGAATTTTATGAAATGCTCTAAGTATCAAAAAAAGAGATTTAACCAAATAATCTGTATGACCATTCAAAGATATCTACGATTACTATACTTTTGAATTTAAATATAAAATATCATTTTTTAGAAAGTTGTTTTAATAAAATATTCGAGTTATTATCTGAATTATTACTAAAGAATAATATCATGACAGATATTTTTTATAGTACAAAGAAGTTAATGTGAGATTTTAGTTTGCTTGTTGAATATAATGAAGTAATTGCTTGTAATTTCTTAACTATCCTCGGTACAAAAAACATACAGATGTGATAGGTAGAAAATAAATATTTCTCATAAGAAAATATATTACTTCATATTTGACTCCTCATCTACAAAGATTATTTGCATCAGAAGCTTCTACTAATTAATGGTATGAGCGGGCACAAAAAAACATACTACTAAAGAAGGCATGATGCGGCATTACTCAGATTCTCCATCTTGGAAATATTTTGATAATATTCATATATCTTTTGCAAATGAAAGTCTAAATATTAGATTAAGGATTTGCACAAATGAATTTTAACAATTTGGAAAAATAGGATAATAATACTATTCATAATTGGTGATTATTACACCATATAATTTACTGTCATAAATGTGCATGAAAGATGAGTATATATTTTTGTGTGTTATTATGCTTGGTCCAAGAAACACAAAAGAAAAGTTTGATGTTTTTCTACAACCCCTAAATTGCGAATCTAAAAAAATTATGGGAGTTTGGTATGGAAATATATATTATATATAGAAAGCAGAACTTCTTAATACATGCAACACATATGTGGACTATAAGTAATTTTCTAGTATATTCAATATTGTGAGGATGAAGTACTAGAGGGAAATTAGCTAGTTCTTATGGCATGAAAGATTTTGATGTATTTTCTCTGAGCAAGGAGGAAAGATTACTTGATTTGATGACCATCATAAATTCTTAAATATGGAACATCCATTTCAGTGAAATATTTAGGTATTTAGGTAAGTTCTTAAATATGGATTATAAACTTTATATATATTGATATCGATTGTATTAATGTATAAAATTTGAAGATTTATCAATGTCATTGTAATAAATGAAGCATCTTTTGGAAATTGTCTTATTGGAAAACCAATCTTAATGGCACAACTTATATGTGGTATATATTGAAAAGAACTTTTTTGATAATATTATTAATATAATCATAAATTTGAAAGGAAAAACAAATAAAAATACTAAATCAAGAGAGGATTTAAAAGAGTTTTATTCATGTCCAGATTTATATAAGGATGAATCAAAAAATTAATTTTCCAAGGCTTATTATAGTATTGACAAAGATGCAAAGGAAGCTTTGTGCAAATGATTAATATATCTCAAGTTCCATAATAAATATGTATCTAACATGGGAAGATGTTTTGATATAAAGAAACATAAATTATTTGGGATAAAAAGTCATGACTATCATGTATTTATGTAGAGGATAATATTCATAGCATTCTGTAAATTACTTCTTAGTAAATATTTGGGAAGCATTCACTAAAATATGCATTTTTTAAATAATCTCACTTGTAATGTCATAAAAAAGAAAGACATTGAATAATTATAAAATGATACACCCATAATTATTTGCAAACATGAGCATTATTTTCCTCCTAGTTTCTTCAACTCTATGGAAATATCTTCTGATCCACTTGCCTTATGAATTCATTATAGCAGGTCTTATGCAATATAAATTGATGTATCCATTTAAGAAGTTATATAATTTTCATTTGTTCATCTAAAAATTTAAATGTATTCGATGAGTAAATTTTATTCTAATGAAGATATTTTTTAGAAATCTTAGAAAATTAAAAAACAATGTTCGAAATAAAGCCAAAGTTGAAGGATCAATATTCAATAGCTACTTTGGTTGAAGAAGTTTCAACTTTTTGTGCATACTAATTACAGCCACAAGTGTATAATTCACATTATAAAATATTACCAAATAATGATTATGATATATGAGATGGATTAGAAGAAGATAATATTTTTTCTATTTTAACCCATGCCGGCCGGTCGTATGGTCGAGCAAAATTAAGATTTTTTTTGGATAACCAGCAGAATCATGTCGTGCTCTCATATATATTTTTGAGCTATGAGAGAGTTATACCTTATGTTGAGTAAGATTTATAATCATTCTATATTATGATTTATTTGTCAAGGTATGTGATATATCTTTTTTAATATTCAAAATAATTTCAATATTAATATTGTAGAATTTAGGCTAAGGAATTAATACAAAGAGAACCACATATTGATGATCCTTCCATTGATAAAAATATTAATGAAGATTTCATATATTAGTTTGAAAAATGTATTAGTATATAACTTATGATTTTTGCTTCTAAAAAAATAATGTGCAACATTATAGAAGTATGATTTTATTTTATTTCATTTTTAATTATATTTTTCATCATTAATATTATAAATAATCGAAAAATAAAAAATTTTACAACATGACTATTATGAAGGTTACAGATGTCCCATACATTATATAAATGAATATAAATTTCATACTTTAAAATATGATTTGAATAGAGCTGCAATGAATAATGGTTTATGCATTAAAGGGTCTAACCCTACTATCTCTAATATTGACTTTCATGGTCGATTGATTGAAATTCTACATTTGGAATTTCATTGCAAATAGTTTAAGTGTAAATAGTTTTATCATATTCAAGATTTCGATACTATATTTGATTATATTCTTTTAGTGTAAGCCGAATAAATGTGTTACATCACTTATCCGACCACAAAAAGAAATGTTTATAACAGGTGGGCTATTTGTAAAATATAACTTAGATCAGTTGTGAAAATTCATGAAAATGATATTATTGTAACCTCATTGCGAGTACATGCATGTCAAAATAATAATGTAAAACTTCATCTAGTCAATCCTATGGTAGATGATGTACTTTAAATATAACTTGGTGAAGATGAAATTATTTGGACATTGATGATGTACGTGTTCAAGAAGATAATGAGGGAGAATTAATTGCATAATCAGATGAGGATGAATATGTAGAAAGAGATGATTTTTTAGAAAAATCTAATGATAAGTTTAAATTTGATGTTAAGTTGTGTTGCTTATTTTGTAACTATTATAATTTGGCTGTTAAATATTTTTTTTTCACATTTGAAAATTTCAATGTCAATGCTAATGAGTTTTTTATTTTGTAAATGTCAATTTGACTGTTAAATATTGATTACCTGTTTTTATTATTTTTAAATTTTATGATATTTATGAAACTTGAATTAAGTATGAGATATCACAATTTAAGTGGTAGAGGAACTCAATCCGTGGGAAGGAATAAAGTAAGTCAACTAATAGTTTGTGGAGGATGAATTCTACATTTATTTAGTGATGATGACACTACAAATATCTTTCTACATTCTCCTACACATACAAATGATACTTTGACATCACCTCATCGTGAGACACACGAATTGAATGCCACTAATATTTAATCTTCATTTCATTATACACCAGATGGTATTGTTAGTTGTGTCCCACCTATCTTAGGAGGTACATGAGTTGCCACTACATCATTGACAATAACGGGATATTCTTAGGCTAGTATTTACATGTAAAGTTATGATAAAGTTTTCATTTGACATACAATTGACAATAAACATTATGTATCTTTTAGAAATTTATTACTTGGATGGATTATCATATTTCATTCTTTGTAATTAAAACAATTTAAATTTCAACTATGTATGAAAATATAAATAATTCATCATGGTTAAAATATGGTAATTTTATTTAAACACAAACTATGATGTTATTACTTATCTAACATTATCATTGACAATAAAAATAATGTTTTAGTTATGATGTATTGGATAAATAATATAAATAAAAAAAATATTAATTTAGTAATAGAAATATGAGTATATTTTATTTATATGTATATATACATGCTAATATTATATTACTTTTTAGTTTTTTCCTTCTACTTTTCGTATAATCAAGAAGATATTTAAGGAGAAACTCTTTGTGGAGAGTATAACATAGAGCAAAGTGCCCCCATATATAAAATAATATTTTTGGTAAGAATTTGAAGTAAAATATTATTGCATTTACTAATAAGTAAAATTATTTTTTTATGAAATACTATGAAAAAAATGTATCACAATGTATTATTATTTTTTTTTGTTTTTTTATAGAAAAAATATAAATGAAATAATACTTTGTTGATCTCTATGAAGGATACATAGAAATATGTGGTTAAGCTTGTAAAATAAAAAAAAATATGGTAAATATACAAAGCCAATTAGTATTCTTATTAATGTATGGATAAATGGTGAGCATACTAGAATAGTGAGGAGTTCAATGCCTTGTCCCATATGACATCATAAAATCATCAATCAGAGAATCCATATGAAGGATAATGACCTTCCAAGCATTTTGTAGGTCCAAAGATGATCTACTAATATTTAATAGATTTTGTAAAATTGGCTTTCCTAATTTATTTTGATTTTAACTTTGTGATTCCAAATAATACTAAATTTATGATAATGTATCATGTATATTATTAGTAAATATTATTTATTTTCATTAGGTCGAGTTGATATATTCAAAAACACCATTTAATGTTTACAAGTGAATGCACTAGAAAAAGGATAATTTGTAGACAATTGGTCAAATGATATTATTGTGAGTTTCTAAATTTGTACTTTTATTATCTTATGTAAATTGAAATATATGAAACAATAAACTATAAAAAAATATTATTTTTGTCATTCACAGCAATTAACATCCAAATTCAAGTTTGTTATTACCATTACTAATGAGTTATTACATATGGACTCCTTAAATATAACGACTTACTTCATTTTTATATTAATTTTTAGTAGAGTGTTAATAGTTAATTTGATGTGCTAGTATAAATTTAATCTAAATATAGTACTAATGAGTTATATTGTATTGTAACAATTGTATGACGCTGTGGATAATATGGGTAGTATTGCTTCATAATTGATAGATCATTCTATATAGGCTATAAAGATTGATGTTGTTTATATTTACCTTTAGGATGTTAAATTGCAGCTGAAAAAATGGCAAGTGTATGGCCTTGTATCCATACATCTACATTTTATCTAGTTCTATTTGGAGCTCTTCATCTTCATCATTCAATTATAATAATTTGTTTAATGAGCAGTTGTGAGAGGAGATGCAAGAAATTCAGGTTACCTTGCAGTACAAGCAGAAAAAATGTGTTACACTTATATCACTTATCCAACTACAAGAAGAAATGCTTGTAACTAGTGGGCTATTTGTGAAATAAAACCTAATTATTTCAACTATGAAAGTTTTTTGAGAGGTTGTTATTGTGACACCATTTCTTGTACTTGTATTTTAAGATAATAATATGAAACTGCATTTAGTCAATCTTATGGTAGATGATGGGCTTCAAATATTGCATGGTGAAAATGAAAATTATTTAGACATTAATGATAAACATGTTGAAAAAATAACGAGGAAAAACTAATTACATAATTAGATGAGGATGAATATGAGATGAAGATGATTTTTTAAAAATTTCTGATTATGAGTAGATATTTATTGACTTCTATGTTAAGTTGTGTTCTTTATTTTTTAACGGTTATAATTTGGATGTTAAATATTTTTTTTTCACATATGTAAATATCGTGTTTTTCATTATGTTTTATTTGAATGACATATAATTACAAGTGTTTATTATCTTTGCATTTTTTCATGTTTATGAAACTTGAATTAGGTATGAGTATGATAATTTAAATGATTGAGGATCTCAATCAGTTGGAGAGATAGATGAAGTCAACTAATAGTTCATGAAGGATAAATTCCACATTTATTTAATGAGGATAAAACTACAAATGTCTCTATGCATTTTCCTACACATACAGAGGATACATTGGCAACACCTCATCATGAGACATACGAATTACTTGCCACTAATATTTCATCTTCATTTTATTATACACCAGATGATATTATTAGATCCATCCCACCTTTCTTAGAAGGTACATATGTTGCTACTGAAGCATTGATAATGATTAGTTATATATTATATATTGTCTATATATAAAGTTATAATAAAATTTTTATTTGGACTGTAATTGATAATAAACAATATGTACCTTTTAGAAATTTACTATATGCATGCATTATCATGTTTCATTCTTTTCATTTGTAACAAATTTAAATTACAACTATGCATAAAAGTATAAATAAATCAATATGGCTAAAATATGGTAATTTTATTTAAACACAAACCATGATGATGTTACTGATCCAACATCATCATTGAGAATTAAAATAATGTTATAGTTATGAAGTTTTGGATAAATAATATAAATGAAAAAAAAAATACTAACAAAGTAACAAAAATATGGGTGTATTTCATTTATATGTATATGTATGTGTTAAAGTTAAATTTTTTATCGGTTTATTCATTCTACTTATCATACAATCAGAAAGATATTTATGGAAAAACACTTTGTGGAGATTATAAAGTGGAGAAGAGTACCCCCAAACACGAAAGAATATTATTGATAAGAATTTGAAATATAATTTTATTGCATTTACCAATATATGAAACTATTTTTTTATGAAATACAATGAAAAAAAATTCATCGCGATGTATTGTTTTTTTTTTTTGTTTTTTGCCGAAAAAAATATATAAAGAAAATAATATTTTGGTGATCTCTATGAAGGATATATAGAATTATGTAGCTAGTATCAGATATAATGACAAGCTTAGAAAATAGGAAAAAAAATATGGTAAAAAAGTAAAGTCAAGTAGTGTTTCCTTTTATGATAGGATAAAATGGTAAAGATACTAGAATAGTGAGAAATTGAAGGTCTTGTGCCATATGACATCACAAAATCATCGATCAGATAATGCAGGTGAAGTATCCGAATCTTACAAACATATTGAAGGTTAACAGATAACCAACTAACATTTAGAAGATTTAGTAATATTGTCTTTACTAATTCAATTTGATTTTAACTTTATGAATGCAAATAATAATAAATTTATGATAATGTATCAAGCACATCATTAGTAAATATTATTTATTTTCAGGAATCTATAAGTTAGATGTTCACTAACACTTTTTGAGATTTTAAAGTAAATGCACAAGAAAAATGATAATTTATAAACAAATAGTCAAATGATATTTATGAGTTTCTCAATATATATTTTCAGTGTCTTATGTAAATTGCAATATATTAAACAATAAATTCTAAAAAAAATATAATTTTTGGCTTTCACAGCAATTAACATCCAAAGTCAAGTATTTTTTTTATTACTAATGAGTTATTATATATCGACCCCTTAAATGTAATTGCTCATTTCATTTTTATATTAAATTTTAGTAAGTTGTTAATAATTTGATGTGCTGATATAAATTTTATCGGGATATAATTCTGATAGTTATATTGTATTGTAATAAAGTTAGTAAGTTGTTAATATTGTATTGTAATAATTATATTAAAAAATATGATTGCCATTAGTTCACAATTGACAGATCATTCTGCAGAGGCTTCATAGATTGATGTAGTACATATTTACCTTCCAAATTTTAGAGTAGAGCCGAAAAAATGATGAATATACGGATACATCTATATTTTATCTAGGTTTTGTTTGGAGCTTTTCATTTTTACCATTCAATTATAAAAATTATATTTGATGAACATTTACAGAGGATATGCAAGAAATATAGGATACCTAGCTTGCAAGCACATTTTATCCACAATGTGCTTGGAAAATTCACTTTGAAATAAGTCAAGCCTGTGTGTATTCCTATTGCTATCCATTTTAAAATTTCACCAAATCAATGATCAAAATCTGAGGAGGACAAGGAACGATTGAAAATATTTTTTATGCAGATGCAATTAGAAGTCTCATGTATACCATAGTTTGCATTAAGCCTGATTTGGCATACGCCCTAAGCTTAGTCAATAAATACACCGTACATGCAGAATCTTGTAAAATAGCAATGCAAATCAATAAAATGGATACTTCGCTATTAGAAACATATTGTTAATATTGGATTGATCTTTGATCAGAAGTGGTCTAATGCAACTTATATTGTAGGTTATATTAATGCTGATTATGATGGTGATATGGACCATAGAAAATATATAACTAGTTGTATTTTTTTTTGTTGTAGGTCTTTTATTAGTTGGTATGTTTTTTTTCAGTTAGTTATATTAATGGTGATATGCCTTGTCAGAAACTTGAATCGTGCCTGGCAAGGCATGTTGGCCGAAGACCCTCGGCCTAGCACGAGAACGGGCATGAGTCTGCTCTGTGAAGTGCTGGGCCAAGCACGACCGAGTCGGGACATGCCTCGGGCCTGGCTTAGGCCATTTGACACCTCTATTATCAACCATTGAAACTGAGTACATCATAGTCACGAAAGGAGTTAAGAAATTCATAATGCTTTATAAGTTGTTAAATGGGCTAGGATTATCTCAGGACATTCGTACTGTATTAAGTGATAATGAGAGTGTAATATATCTTACTAAGAATAGCAGCGAACACAATAAGACCAATCAATATTGATGTTAAACATCATTTTGTTTGGAATATTATTTCTGATGGGAACATTGCTATGAAGAATAATATTCATATAAACGATAATCCTGTAGATATGTTGAAAAATCACTTCCTATCACAAAGTTAGACCATTTTTTTGATTAGGATAGGATTCTTCAACACTAATTGGTCCTAGGGCATATTTGTTGTTGCAAGGTGGAGTTTGTTGAAATTCATATACTTATATGCCTCATATACTTATATGACGTCAACAGTCAAATGTTAATATGTCAAGGTTGAGTTCTTTATTCACACTTTATTCTCATACTTTGTGTGAAGAAGTATGGCAAACGATTTGTACATTATGTTTTATGCATAATTAATAAGCATTATAAATATTTCGATTTTTTTACATTTGTCCCTCATACTGGTGATATGTCCAGACTCCAGATGCATGTTTTCGATGTCTTCAAGGGATTGTCGCATGCATGCATGCATTCAATCCATATTCAACTCGTAATACTTGAGTTATACGTGTAACCCTCAAGAGCCTAGTGTTCGTAAATATATTCTTACGAAGGGCCAAAGAAGATTTATATAAATACCTATCCCGCACCTACAAACACATCACCAGTACAATGGGAAAGATCACTCTTCTCCTAGCCATATTATTCGTTGCAATTCTATTCGTTAATGCCTCAAGCTACCGCACGACAGTAGTTATCGATGAGGAAACCCCAAGAGAATCCCGCATGAGCTGCCGCGAGCAAGTCCAGCGTCAGCAGAATCTCCAGCACTGCCAACAATACCTCAGGGATGAATGTGAGTCAAGGGGCTCGCGAAGGGAGCATGTTGGTGAACAAACAGAAAAACTTCGAAGATGTTGCCAGCAAATGGGAGAGATTGACACTGAGTGTCGCTGCCAGGGCCTTCAAAAGGCGATCGAACAACAACAGCGAGAGGGAGAGATGAAGAGCGAAGATGTGAGAGAGGCTTTCAGAACTGCTAAAGAATTGCCAGCCATGTGCCACTTGCCTCCCGGTAGATGTGATTTTCGCTCTAGCTGGTGGTTCTAAGTTTTTGAGTGTCACTTCTTATTAATAAGCATTAGGTTTGCCATCGTTTAATAAGCAAGCTTTTCAAGAATGCTCATGGCAATGAAGATTTCTGCATTTTGAGATGAAATATAACTAAACAAATTAATATTTTTAAATGAACGTCAATGGATCCTTCTGTACATTAAACACATAAAATGTACACCAGCACGCATAGGTGCCGTATGATTTTAGCTCACCATTATCATTTTTCCATCGCCCATTGATGAAGTAAAAATAGATCTCACCTTCAAATAACGAACATAACTTTGGCATAATACGACTTACAAGCTTGTCATGGAACCTAAAAACAAACATTGATTAGCCACAATTAAAACATGCTATATTGTAATGTCATATTTGTTTCCATTGAATTTAAAATGTTTTATGGTCCAGTTGATACAAGTGTGATCATGGAAGAAATCTATAAAACTTTCAAGATCTAAAGGAAAGGAGACATATTTAGACTAATAAATTGAAGTTGTTGAACAAGTGATCTAGATCTCCAATTTTAGAAATCTACTTAAACATAAGCCTTGGCTTAGTCTTGATTCCATAATTCAAAGGAGAAAATAATTATTTTTAAAGTGCGAAGATGATGACCTTATCTTTGTTTCGATGAACCTGTTGATACATTATTCAGACTAAGAAGAAGGATACCTAAGCCTTTTTTGTTTATTAGGAAGAGTTAAGTAATAATATCTTTTCTCATTATCATGAGATCAATAAAATTTAAAAAAGTAATTTATCAATTACAGAAATAATTCTAAAGAGGCAAATATTGAAAAATCAACACATCTTGTTTTTATGGTTGAAGAATTTGTGTAGTCTTTATGTAAATTAGAGATAAAGTACACCAAAGCTCTTTTGTGTATGTAGAGTAGATTTTGTGTGATCCTTTGCAAAGCATAACTTTGTGTGGTCCTTAGACAAAATAGATCTTTGTGTGGTCCTTATACAAAGTAGAACTTTACGTGGTCCTTGAATAAAGTAAAGTTTGTTGACAGGACTCGACTTGGATACCCTCCCGGGAATTCCCCAGGGTGAAGTTTCACTATACAATCCCTAGGGAAGATACAAAGTAAACACATGCGTTAATTTACTATCTCATTTGTATATAAAGTATCCACAACATATATAAATGCATGTTCAATACGGATTGTCAAATCATGTGCGAAATAGGCCATACGAACTATCTGGATCTAGGGAACATATTTAAAACAAAAATTGTGAGATAATTAATCTCAATGAGTGGCATAGTTTATAAAGAAAATAATATTTTGTTTTTTCAAAAATTTCTTCCCTAAAAACCTTCCTTCATTCCTTTGTAATTTATCCCGTTTAGAAATATTTCACAAAACCCAATTTTACCCCAAGTCCAATATATATAAATCATGCCCAACCAATTAGCCAACACAATGTTATGAAGAAAAAAAAACATAACTTGATCTGTACATAACATAAAACCAAGCACAAGATATGTATAATCATTATGTAATAAAATAACCTTAAAATGTACCAAACCATGAGTATTAAAATAGTTATACCATATTTAGTAAAAAAAATAAACCAACAACGTCCATACCACATACCCATAATAATCCATCGATAAGCCCGACCTCACAACAGCGTGACAACTAATTGAACCTGTAGTTACACCAAGCCATCACGTGGTAACTAACAAATCTCCAGGTAGACCCGGTCATCACGTGGCAACTAACAAATCTCCAGGTAGACCCGACCATCATGTGGCAACTAACAAACCTCCAAGTAGACCCGATCATCACGTGACAACTAACAAACCTCCAAGTAGAACCGGTTATCACGTGACAACTATTAAACCTTTAAGTAGACCCGGCCATCACGGGGCACTAATAAACCTCCGAGCAAACCCAACTATCACATGACATCTAATAAACTTCCAGGTAAACATATCCATCACTTGAATCTAACAAACCTCCGGGTAACTTGGCCATCACGTGGCACTAAGAAACCTCCGGGTAAACTTGGTCATCATGTGACACTTAATAAACCTCTGAGTGAACCTGTGTATCATGTGTCTTCTAATTAACTTCCAGATAAACTCAGCCATCACGTGGCATCTAATAGACCTCCAGGTAAACCTGGCCATCACATGGCAACCAATATAATCGTTCCCTTTCTCGCATGTACTTTTCCCAACAGTACCATATTAGAGAAAGTAACTTTTCTCTAGGCATAGGCTTGGTAAATATATCAGCAACTTGCCTTTCAATCCTGCAAAAAACCAATTTAACTTCATTAGTTTCAATAACATCCTTGATGAAGTGATATTAGTTCGACTATGCATAACCACATTACTTGTAATGGAAATAGTCGATTAATTATCACACTGAATTTTAGTTGGGCAGTCTAATAATTTTTCTAGATCAGTCAAGAGCTTTCTTAACCATAATGCTTTAAAAGTAGCTACTAGAGCTGAAACATATTCAGCTTCAGTGGTAGACAAAGCAACTATTGATTATTTCTTGGACTACCAAGAAACAGCCACAGTTCCCAGACTAAATACATATCTAGTGGTACTTTTGTAATCCTCTAGATATCTTTTCCAGTCAGTGTCACAATAACCAGATATTTCAGTATGACTGGTCATAATGTATTTCAGACCTAAGTCAAATGGTTCATCTGAGATATCTCAATATTCTTTTGGCAGCACTTAGGTGTATGTGATTTGCTACAATGATAAAATGCAACAGTAAATGGACAGAATATACTATATCAGGTCTTGTTGCAGATGCATACAGTAAGCTTCCAATTTACTAATCTTTCTTGGGCAGAAAGTAGTTTTTGATTTACCTCTAAAGGGGTAAAGACATATTTACAATCTCTTATTCCAAAGTTCTTTAGTATTGACTTTATAAATGTAGTTTGAGAGATAGACCCACCACTTATGTCTTAAGATATTTCTAGTCCTAAGAATTATTTTAAGTTACATAGGTCTGACATTTCATACTTGGTCTCTATTTCTCTTCTAAAATCATTTATTAATTCAATTTTATTACATATGAAAATAATATCATCCACATATATAGATACAATTAAAATTATAGATTTTTTAACTTTCTTAATGTAGAGTGTAAGCTCACTCTTACTTATTTTGAATCCTTGATTCAATAGGTAAGTATTTATTTGTTAATACCAGCACGATGAGCTTGTTTCAACCCATATAAAGCCTTATTTAATTTATAAACACAGTATTATTTCCCTTGTTTTATAAACCCAGGGGGTTGCTCTACATACATTTCTTCCTTGAGTTTTCCATTCAAGAAGGTAGAATTTATATCGAGTTAGAATAAATTTCGACCCTTTTGTCCAGCTAAGGCCATTAAAGGCCTTATTATTTTCATTCTTGCTACTGGAGCAAATATCTCTTGGTAATCTATTCCATGCTTTTGAGAGTAGCTTTTGGCCACTAATCGAGCCTTATATATAGGTTGCTTTAAGTTAGGTTTAGTCTTAATCCTAAAGATACATTTTACACCTATACTGTGTTTATTTGGGGGTAGGTCAACTAGAGTCCAGGTGTTATTCTTTTCAATAACTAATATTTCTGTCTTCATTGCTTTTATCCAGAATTGATGTTGTACAGCCTCTTCATAGTTAAGTGACTCAACTGATGCGTAATTACATCTCTGGTATATGTCTGATAGGTCTTTATATTTAACAGGTATATTTATTCTATTTGATTCACCCAACACATACTTAGATTGAGATTTTGAAATAGATTCAGAACTATATTCAGAAGCAGATTCAGACAAACATTCAGTAGCATATTTAGAAGTAGATTCATAAAAGGAGTAGAAATCATACCTTGGAGTACATTTTTGTTTATTGCTAGCTGTAGCATTTCCATCACATCCATTTTTATTTGCAAATTGGTTTTCATCAAGGGTTTCACCCCATTTACTATTTTTATCAATTAATATATTTCTACTCGCCTGAAAGGACTTAGTTTCTGGTGAATACAATCTGTAACTTTTGGATTACAGACTGTATCCTACTAATATGCACTTTAGACTCTTAGAGTTTAATTTAGTTATATATGAATTTGGTATGCGGGAGTAGCAAACACTCCCGAATATCCTTGAGTGTTTAACATTGGGTTTTCTGTCAGTCTAGGCTTGCACTGGAGTAAGATTATTCTGTGCTTTGGTGGGGCACCTATTGAGTAGATACACTGAGTTGTTCACTGCTTTTGCCCAATAGATTTTAGGTAAATACTTTTCATTCAGAATTGACCTATCCATCTCCATCACAGTCTTATTCTTTCTCTCCACAACTTCATTCTATTGTGGTGAGTAGGAACTGCCGTGGTAAATTTTCTATTTATTTTTTTTAATTCACAAAAATAAGTGAAATTTTGAAAAAAGAATTCACCCCCTCTGTTTGTTCAAAGTGTTTTTATACTTAAACCAGATTTTCTTTCGACAAGGGACAGTAGCTTCTTAAAGTAGTTAAGTGCTTCAGACTTATGCTTCAAGAAAAATACTCACATGTGCCTTGTACAATCATCGACAAATAATAGAAAATAACTAATATTTCCTAATGACTGGACCGACATGGGTCCACAAATATCAGCATGCATTAGTTCCAGTAATTCAGTATCTCTTGAGGTAGATTGTTTAGGAAAACTTTTCATTGTATGTTTTTCCAGTGAGCATTCCTCACAGACAGAATTGGAGATGATAAGTTTTGAGGGCACTCAATTTACAAGATTGTTTTGAAAAATATTTTTTAGACTTAAATAGTTTAAGTGCCCAAACCTCCTATGCCAAAGAGAGGTTTTAGACTCAACATTCATGGATAATGCCTTGTTTGTTCTTTGATATTTGTTAGTGGAAATTTTTACCACTGGTCATTTTTACTGTCCATGAGGGACGATCACTCCTGTGATCATATATTCCACATGTATTATTTTTAAATAATAGTCTCTATACTCTTTTAATTAATTGACCAACACTCTGTAGGTTCTGCTCTAAGGCTGGAACCAAGAGTACATCCTTTATAATTTTGACTCCAGTGCAAGTGGGTACTGTCACTTTATATTTGGCTTTTGCCTCAACTAAGTCACAATTACCAAATTTTACTTGTGAATTTACTACTGGAAGTAAATCCACAAATATTTTCTTGTTGCCGGTCATGTGATTTGAGAAACCATTGTCCAGAAACCAAGTTTTTGGTGAAGGTAGCTTGTTTTATTTGCATAAAATAGATGCTCTGTAGATGCTACTCGCTCTTCATATTCAGCAAACTGTTTAGAATTACTTTTACAATCATTTGAGGTATGCCCAAACTTTTTACAATTTAAGTATTAGTTTTGTTTTCGAAACAAACATTATATTGTAGTGTGGTTAGATCTCTTGCATATGTTGCAAGAGATATATGGGTCCTTATATGAGTCAACAAAATGTGTAGGATAAGAAGAACCAATTGTAGTTTTAGTTTTATTTTTAAATTAGGAGCCTGGTCTTCTATTTCTTATCTCTCTGGGTTGAATATCTTCTTTGGTAGGCTAGTTTTCCCATCTCGATTGCTTTGCTATTTCTCTAGAGCCTTCAATCCTCTTTACCAGTCAACTTTCATATGACTTTAGTGAGCTCTGGACTTGCTGAATGGTTAACTTCGACAGATCTTTGATTTCCTCTATCACTGCCACAATTCCATCAAAATTTTTAGGCATACAGATCAATAGTTTTTCAAATAGATGAGTTTCAGAGATATCTTCTCCATGTATTTTAAGTTGATTAACTATATCCAGAAACTGAGTTAAAAACTCAGTAAGAGAATCTGAGTTTTTCATGCTCAGATTCTCAAAATCCTTTCTTAGGGAGTGCAGAAGAGCTCATCGAGCCTTCTTATCTTTTTGATATTCTTCGATTAGGTCCCAAGCCTCTTTGGCTTGAGTACAGCCAAGTAATTGAGAAAATATAGCATTACTTACACCATGTTGGATGAAAAGTAATACTTTCGTATTTAATTTCTTCAGTTCTTTTTCTTGTATTATTTCCTTAATCTCTAGTGCCAAGAAATTCGGAACCTCTACATATCTAGAGACCACAATTTCTTATATATCTTGTGAGATAAATATGGTTCATATTTTAACAAGTCAATAATACCATCAAACAAGGGAATAGGGATTGACCCTGAGTTTGATGAGTTTTGATTTTTGGAAAACATATTTATTTGAAAAAATTGAAAATTTTTGAATAAAAGTTTGGGAGTTTTGTAGAAAATATAATTTAAATACCACGAAACCTTTAGATCTTAACAGATCTGGTTAGATTTGTGCTAGATTTAAAGAAATCATGATAAATAAATTAGGTTAAAGAAATCATCTAATTTGGAGAAATTAATTTCTAATAAGCATTCAAAAAAGAATTTCAATCTCAGATAGATATCATGCTCTGATACCAGATTGTTGTTTATTAACAATAAATTCTTGTTTTGACAAAGATTTCAAAGAACATGGATGAATAGAAGAATAGAAGAAGAGAGAATCTGATAGTACCGTAGCAGAGAAAAATAAAGCAGTATTCAATAAAAATATGTCCCGCACATTAGGTAAAAGAAAAATCAAAATTTATATACAAGCTCTAATAATTATTAAAAAAAATAAACAGAAATTACTTTATAATTTTTTACACGTGACTTTAATAAATATTCAGTAAAGGTATAAAGGTAAATTCACAAGAGGCACAAAGCAACTATATCGAGTAGCCCAATAAACAATTAGGATGCCCCTAAGACCTTATTATACTTATTAGAACTAAAACCCGCTAAACTTGATTATGACAAGCCCAATTACCCAATGCACCGTATAAACCCGATAAAATTATGGCTTTTTGTCTGGGAGCAAATTTCTCAAAATTGAACCATCTAATAATTCATAAAAATATCCAATTTTACTAATGCAACTCTAATTTTGCATAGCTCAACCAATTGGTACCCAATTTCAGCTCAAACTTCCCCTCAATTACTCAAAATGACCCAAAAAAGAAAAACCAACTAAATGATGTTCAAATTTTACAAACCACATATCAATGGAAATCCCAAGAAAATAGAAACTCATTAATGTCATTATCTTGGTCCAAAAGTCTCTGTGGTGAGTAGAAAACTAGATCCAACCATCAGTCAACTTTATTTTCATCGTATCTTTCAAATGGTGAGAAATATGCAAAAAAAAAAGACCACGAAATGAGTTCATGGGGTCCAAAATGGTGGGAGGAAGGTATGGTGAAGTCAGAAGTGACCAGAAATCACAAAAATCTAATGACAATACGGTGCAACCGCCATCGGGTTCGCCGGCCATATCCCGGTGCGTCAGGCAGCGGTTGGCTATGAAATTTTATGGCCGGCATCGTCCAGTGGTGGTGCACCTCATGGTCTGGCGCGTGTAGCTAGTGGCGACTGGAATCGTCTGGTTTGGATAGTTTTTTTTATTGGTTTGGAGATCAAGTGGGTGTTTTGGGGGCTAGGGTTTCATTTGGCTTCCCAAGCTATGTGTATATAGGGTCTAGGGTTGATTTCAGGTAAAAATCAATGATATAACTTGGACACCGATAAGGTGCTACTATTGAACTTCTCATATCCATAACTTTTTATCCGTAAGTTGGATTGGGACATTCTGCCTGTCTATGAACTCGTATTGACGAGGCCTACGAGATAGTACCTTAGTTAACCTAAAACTATTCCTCCTCAAAAAAGTCAAACTTGGTTAATCTTGGGTAAAACTCATATTATTTAATACGGGTCATTACAGTTGTTTTGTTATATTTCTATGAATATTATGATTCTACAATTTATATTAGAGGGAGCTTATCATTTTTTTTAGAAATTTTTAGCATGCGCTATGGTGAAACTGCTAATTGGCAAGTGAACTATTACTCGTATGTGGATTTACAAGAAGAAAATAACATTTTAGGGGTTGAAGTTGCTAGATCACTACAAGAAAATGATGAAATAGAAATCTAAAATAGAGACGTCTAATTCTAGTTTTTAAAATTAGGAATGGAATTGAAATAGAAATAACATGTTCCTGCATAAATTAGAAACAGAAAAATAATCCACCTGTTAAAATGATACATATACATGTTTTTTTTCCATTTTTTGACTTTAATTCCATGATTTGCTCTCCTTTTTTTCTCATATGTAGACTTAGGTGGTTCTATATTTTTTGACTTTAATTTTTTTGAATTTAGTTGATATGATCACAATTGTCTTCATATCATCTATATAAAGAATGGAAGCATGTAATAAAAATAATGTGTGCAATATAAAAATTTCTTTCTTCTCTTATTTTCTTTATCTTAGTGCAACTTCATTTTTTTGCCTATCTCTTTAGTTTCTAATACACTAATCAGCACATTCCAACTAGTATCGGAGGGAAGATCGATCAACGGTGGCACCATTTCAGCACTAGTCTAAGTAGAATTGCAGTACCACTTTAGCACAACATCCACATCAAATCAATTTGTCCAATCATCACCATGGCATCCTTTACTTCAACATTACATCAACTCAATCCCATCTTCAGTGAAAATAATTATGATTTTTAGAGTATAAAAATAAAAAATATTCTACGAGCTTTTGATTTGTGGGATGTAGAGGAAAATGGTATCTCAAAATCCATAAATCCATCTAAAAATGAAATGTTGACTACGGAAATCTCATCCACCACAATCATAACCTTTGAAAGTTCACCATTTACAATAAGCTCTATAAAAGAATTGTAAAAGAAAGATGTAAACGTACTTTCCAAAATTTATCTAGCTATCACTGACTCCTATTTTCATGAATCATGAACTCTACTTCAACAAAACAAACATGATAGACGATGAGAGATGAATTCCAAGGTACCATCAAAGTTCAGGCGACTTCAAACTCTTGGAAGAGACTTTGAAAATCTCCGAATGAAAGAAGGAGAAAGTATCAAAGATTTCTTTTCTAAAATAATTGAAGTTGTAAATCAAAAGAATGCCTACAGAGATATCATCACAGATCAAAGGGTTATAAAGAAAATAATGATTTCTCTCATTGAAAAATTTGATTCTGTGGTAAGCATTATTGAAGAGTCAAAAGACCTCTCAAAACTTTTAATCACTGAGCTTGTTGGTTCCCTATAAGCTCACAATAAAATAATTTTTAGTGTAACGAGTCCTCCACCGAGGTGCTTTTGAATCAGCACAAAAATAAATTTTAAAATAAAGGCAAAAAGAATCAAAACCAGCACAGCAACAATAATAAAGGTGAGTCAAGCAAACCTAAAGAATGAGAAAGGAATTGAAAATTTTCTCATTGTGGCGTCTGCAAAAATTCAACACATCTTAAAAAAGAGTGTTGGCATAGAGGAAAACCTCAGTGCTCGAACTATAAGAAGATTGGTCACACCAATAAAACTTGTAGGTTCAAGCAAAATCAATAAGCTATTTTTTCTGAATTCATAGATGAAGCTCGCATTTTTATGCTTTCCAAGCTACAACAATGAAGAATGATGTGTGGTTAATCGGTAGTAGTTTCCAAACTACATGGAAAAAAATAAAAATTATTTCATTAATATCAATCTACCATCAAAGTACCAATAAGAATAGGTGATGGAGCATTGGTTGAATCCAAAGGCAAAGGTATTATTGTAATCCAAACTCTGAAGGGTATGAGATTCATTGATAATGTTCTTTTTGTCTCCGATCTGGATCAAAATTTGCTAAGTGTTCCTCAAATGATGATGAATGGTCACTCGTTATTATTTGAATGTAATGCTTGTGTAATTTTAGATCATCAAAAAATTAGATAGTAAATGTCAAGATGGAGAACAAGATATCCCAATTCTTTGGAACTATGCCACTGAAAATTCACTAGCATAAAAAGCTGGTGTAGATAATTCACTTTGGTACAAAAGATTTGGACATTGTAGTATAAAAAATCTTAAACTACTTTTCCAAAAAGTCATGGTGAAAGATCTACCCACCATTAGTTATCTAAAGGGTATTTGTGAAGAATGCCAACTTGGGAAGATGCATCAAAAATTATTCTTATCAGCATGGCTTGGTGTGCTTCGCAGAGACTTCAATTGGTACACACCGATGTTTGTGGTCTAATGAGTACATCATCATTGGATAGCAGCAAATATTTCATCCTCTTTATTAATGATTATTCTCAAATGACTTAGGTTTATTTTCTCAAAAATAGATCTATGGTGTTTGGGACATTCCAAAAGTTCAAAAAGATGGTTTAAAATCAAAGTGATCTTCAAATTTAGACTCTTCATAGCGACAACGGCACTGAGTACATCTCCTCCGAATTTAATAAATTCTGTGAAGAATGTATACATCATCAACTTGTTGTTGCATGCAAAACATAATAGAATAGTGTTTCTGAAAGAAATAATAGAATAATTATGGATATGGCAAGATCCATGCTTGTAGAGAAAAAGATACCTTATAGGTTTTGAGGGTGAAGCTATTTTTACTGCATTATATCTTCAAAACAGATGTGCCACAAAAGTTGTCACTAATATGACTCCACTTGAAACATGGCCTAGACACAAATCATCAGTCTGACACTTGAAGGTATTTGACTAAATTTGCTAATTGCACATTCCAGCACAAAAAAGGCACAAGCTGGAAGCAAAAGTAGAAACATGAATTTTCATGAGATATAGCTCTCAATCCAAAGGATATCAAATTTATAATCAGCAAACCCATACTATGAGTATTCACGATCCTCCATCCCAAGAAAATTATAGTTATGATTCAAAATCTGAAGATTTTGAATCACCTCTAACAAATTCACGAAGGAAAGATGAATACTCATCATTTAAATCTCAAACACTACTCACACGATGTGTTTCAAGTGTGTATAGAGATGTTCCACAAATATTTGAGTCATGCAGCTATGATGTTCAAGAGCCTAGTAGTTATGATGAAACAACTTAGTATGAAGAATGGAGAAATGCAATGGAAGATGAGATAAGAATGGAGAAATGCAATGGAAGAGGAGATAAGAATGATTAAAAAAAATCAAATATGAGAGTTGGTTGAAAATCCTATTCACAAAAAATATCATTGGAGGTAAATAGATATACAAAACAAAAGTAAATCCAAATGGCTCAATTCAAAAGCACAAGCCAAGATTGGTTGCAAAAGAAAACTCACAATAATTTGGTGTTGACCATAACGAGACCTTTGCGCTTGTGTCAAGGCAAGATACAGTTAGAGTCATCATAGCTTTTGTAGCATAGAAAGGATGAAAATTTTAACAACTTGATGTAAAATTAGTTTTCCTCGATAATTATCTCAAGGAAGAAATTGACATTGAGCAACCAATGTTTTGTGGTAAAAGTCAAATAATAAAAAATCATAAAGCTCAAAAAGGCTTGTACGGCCTAAAACAAGCTCTGTGAGCTTAGTACAAAAGGATTGATTCTTATTTCACTAATTTTGGTTTTAGAAAAAGCCCTAGTGAGCATACACTTTACGTGAATGTGCAAGGTTGGACTTTCTAATTGTTTCTTTATAAGTTGATGTTCTTATTATTACAGGAAGCAATTCCAGAATGATCTTAGTATTTATAGAAAATATAGAGAATAAATTTGAGATGACAGATCTTGGCCCGATGAACTATTTTCTTGGCATTGAAATTATCCAAAGGAGTGAAGATATTTATATTTGCTAGAAAAAGTATGTCAAAAATTTGCAGAAAAAATTTGACATAAAAGATTGCAAACCAATGGTAACTCTACTAGTTTCATGTGAAAAATTAGTAAAAGAAGATGGTTTACCCAGTGCATATGAGAAGTTGTAGAGAAGCATGGTTGATAGTCTATTATATTTGATAACAATGCGACCTGACCTCATGTATGCTACAAGCCTGTTCTCTAGGTACATGTAAAAACCAACCCAAACTTATCTCATTGCTGCCAAAAGAGTATTAAGGTAAAAAAGGCTATTACTGATTTTAGCATTTGGAATAAACCAACAAAAAATCAAGAGTTAGTTGGTTATATTGACAGTGATTGGGCTGGTTCTCTAGATGACATGAAAGTACTTTCGGTTATGTATTTTTATATGGCTCGATCAACCATAGAAGCAGAATATTAGCCACTTGTTAAGCAAAAAATCATGCTATATGAATTAGAAGAATTTTCTCTAATATGGGTGAAATTCAAAAAAGGCCAACAATAATTTTTTGTGATAGCAAATCTACAATTTCTATTGCTAAAAATTCAGTGCAGCATCGAAAGACAAAGCACATCAAAATAAAATATCACACGCTTGGGGAAGCAAAAAATGAAGGTGAAATTTGTCTCATTCACTATAATACTAATGAGCAGATTGTAAATATTGTCACTAAAGTGCTACCTAAAGTAAAGTTTAAGCATCTCAGGAATAAAGTCAGAATTTGTGAGATGCATATCAAGGAGGAGTCATGTTAAAATGATACACATCCATGTGTTTTCTATTTTTTTGACTTTAGTTCCATGATTTGCTCTCCTTTTTTTTCTCATTTGTAAACTTAGATAGTTCCATATTTTTTGACTTTAATTTTTGACTTTAGATGATATGATGATAATTGTATTCATATCATCTATATAAAGAATGTAAGCATGTAATGAAAATAATGTGTGCAATACAAAAAATTTTTTCCTCTTCTTTTCTTTCTCTCAATGCAGCTTAATTTCCTTCGTTTTCTCTCTTCTATTTCTAATGCACTAATCAACACCTTCCAGCACCATCACTATAAAAAGGTGGGAATTATTTCATATTATATAGAAGTGGAATTTAGAAACAAAAGTAGAGATAAAAATTGAAACTATTTAATCTTTTATCACTAATATAATGAGGGGTCATTGGTAGATAACATTGCATGACATTTAGTGATAAAAATTTTATTTTTACATGTATTTGTTATGTAAAAATGTTAAAATCTTAAAAAATTATGATGGAAATGAATTCCATTTCAATTAGTTTAGAAATGAATTGTAGATCAACTTCAAAATTTAGTATTGGAATGGAATTCTTTTTTGTCGCTCCTTTTGAAATGGAAAGTGATTCCGTCATGGTAAGACTTTAATAATTATGGATGTGGAATTCAATTCCATCGCTTCTTTAAAAAAAGAAACTCATTCCATTGTTATTTGATGTTAATTACATTTTCGAAGTACAATTCATCATTTCGAGAAAAAAAATTAGGGTTAGAGCTAAATTATCTCTTATTTGTCATCGCCAATCCACCTAATCGATCTTTCTTTCTTCCGTGCTTATGTTTTGCCTAAAGTGATTGTCTTGCTTTGGTTTGATGATGTAACTAAGGTATAAAGAATTGTGTGAAATGTCATGGAAGTGTATGAGTTTAGTGACTTTTCTTAGTGGATGAGAATTCATGCAAAAATATATAATCACTATGGGATTTGAGTAATGTGTCTATTTTTTGGTATTTGTATAGTGCAGATATCCATGGATGTAACATAAAAAAAGTATAATCATACTACATAAAAATAAAAGTTTGGGCTACCTCCCAAGAAATACAATATATAACATATTTAGATATACTATTTTTTACATTATATATCATCATTTACCTCCAACATCCAAGTAATCTTTGTACATTATTTTACTTCTTCTTCCTCTCGTATTCTACTTAATCTACAATTTTTAACTCTGGATGGAATAAGTATGGCGAACGATTTGTACCTTATGTTTAATGCATAATTTATAAGCATTATATATATTTCGTTCTTTTTTACATTTGTCCTTCGTACTAGTGATAGGTCCAGATGCATGATTCGATGTCTTCAAGGGATTGTCGCATGCAAGCATTCAATCCATATTCAACTCGTAATACTTGAATTATACGTGTAACCCTCTGGTCTAGTGTTCGTGAATATATTCCATCGAAGGGCCAAAGAAGATGTATATATAAATACCTATCCCGCACCTACAAACATATCACCAATACAATGGGAAAGATCGCACTTCTCCTAGCCATATTATTCGCTGCAAATCTCTTCGTTAATGCCTCAAACTACCGCACGACAGTAGTTATCGATGAGGAAACCCCAAGAGAATCCCGCATGAGCTGCCGCGAGCAAGTCCAGCATCAGCAGAATCTCCAGCACTGCCAACATTACCTCAGGGAAGAATGTGAGTCAAGGGGCTCGCGAAGTGACCGTGTGGGTGAACAAACAGAAAAACTTCGAAGATGTTGCCAGCAAATGGGAGAGATTGACGCTGAGTGCCGCTGCCAGGGCCTTCAAAAGGCGATCGAACAACAACAGCGGGAGGGAGAGATGAAGAGCGAAGATGTGAGAGAGGCTTTCAGAACTGCTCGAGAATTGCCAGCCATGTGCCACTTGCCACCCGGTAGATGTGATTTTCGCTCTAGCTGGTGGTTCTAAGTTTTTGAGTGGCACTTCTTATTAATAAGTATTAGGTTTGCCATCGTTTAATAAGCAAGCTTTTCAAGAATGCTCATGGCAATGAAGAATTCTGCATTTTGAGATGAAATATAACTAAACTAATTAATATTTTAAAAATGAACGTTAATGGGTCCTTCTGCACATTAACACATAAAATGTACACCCGCACGCATAGGTGCCGTTTGATTTTGGCTCACCATTATTAGTTTTTCATCACCCATTGATGAAGAACTAAAACTAGACCTCACATTCAAATAACGAACATAACTATGGCATAACATGACTTACAAGCTTGTCATGGAACCTAAAAACAAGCATTGATTAACCTTGGTATCATAGCACTAATCTAAAAACACGTCTTGTTTTTATGGTTGAAGAATTTGTGTAGTCCTTATGTAAAATAGAGTTTGTGTGACCCTTATCTAAAAAAGAGTCCATGGGTTCCTCATGTAAAGTTGGATTTATGTGATTCTTATGTAAAATAGAAGGTGTGGTCATGATATGAAGTATAATTATGGTTGTCAACTATAAATATTAATTCTTACTAGTTTTGTAGCCTTTTATCTGTGAGACAAACTAAGAGTGACACCATAGCCATTTTGTTTATGTAAAACAAATCTCTTTCAAATTTTCTTTTGAAAGATATAGAGAAGAAGGATATGAAAGCTATTTTGTTTATGTAAAGTAGATTTTGTGTGGTCCTTATGCAAAGCAGAACTTTATGCATCCCTTAGACAAAATAAAACTTTTGTTCAATCCTTAGATAAAATAAAACTATGTGATCCTTATAAAAAAAATAGAACTTTGTGTAGTCCTAATATAAAGTAAAGTTTGGGTGCTCATGATATGAAGTATAATTTATGGTTGTCAACTATAAATATCATTTCTTACTAGTTTTGTAATCTTTTAAGTATGAAAAGATCTAAAGGTGAAATATTTTAATAGTCTAAGTATTTTTGTGAGTAAGCTCAAGTGTGGTCTTGTGAAAACTATTGTTGCACTAATAATAATAATTGTTTTGTTATATTTCTTTAAGTATTCTGATTTTACAATTGATATTGGAGGTAGGTTATCATATTTCTAGAAACTATTAGCATGCTCTATTATTGTTTTGTGTGTCGTGAGTAGTTTGAGGAATCAAGAAGCTCAAAAATCAAAATTATATTATAAAGACTTAGGGTAATACATAAGGTATTGCCCACACGATGGGTGAACTTTAAGTTGGATGAATCAAGAAGCTCAACAATCAAAATTATTATGCATGGGAGATATCTATAATGTCATAATTAAATTAACAAGATCTTTGGGAGGTCATTGGTGGTAGTTAAGCTATACAACTAATGGTAGAAGACATGAATGGAACCTTACACAAATGGAAGATTAAGGTAGGCAAGGTATTATTTTCGTTAAGACCACAATTGAAGAGAGCTGTTAAAGCACATTTGAGATACTAAAACAATAAAAAAGCATGATAGACACTTGCTAAACTCTTTTCTATGTAAAATGACTCAATACTATAACTTCTTAGAAATGAGTGGCTCTCAATTATTCAATGAGATATGACAATTGTACAAATTTTTACAAAGTTAAAACTTTGTGTTGTGAGATTTTTGAACTTGATCCAATGCCAAAATTACATAATTTAGAATTAAAAGAATAATCATCCATGGATTAAGACTTGACTTTATGGATTTTGTTGTTGCTATACAAGGATGACTTGCTCAACCATCAATTGTTGAATTTAAAAAATTGCTTACCAATCACGAAGCTAGGACTAAGCAGATTGTATTGTATAATTGAAAGGTAAAAAAGTACTTTTCATTAATCATGTGATCATGTGATCTTATAATCAAAGGGAGCCTTGAATAACAATGATAGAAGTAATCAATTCAGAAAAAAAATTCGATGGAAACTATCACAACTATGGTAAGAAATGTCATATGGCCAAAGATTATTGGTCAAAGAGAAACTTTTCTAAACACAATGTAGTGACTTCCAAGAAGAAGAGTCAAAGTGATGATGAGTGAGATTTTGAAGCTTCATTTGCCATTGAAGAAGTATTAGCATGATTCGTAATCCAAAAAGGATAAAAGATGTTATCAATTACAAGGAAGCTATATAGTTGGAATTGCCAATAATTCAAGATTTCCAATAGTCCATATTTGTAAGATAACTATTGTACCCCATATCAATCCTAAGAAGATATCACTACAAAATGTTTATTAGTCCACATGATGTCAATTCATTAACAAATTGGAGTCCATCTATGTAATGTTAGCAGAATTTGACTACATGAACAAAACTCAAAAGAATGAGACTGTTGGTCTAAAACAAGCAAGGTTGTGACATTCTAGATATCACAAGCTAGAAGTGATGATTAAGAAGTCAATGCTCAAGGGTATTCTTAATCTTGAAGTTCGATGAGATACAACTTATGTGAGTTATCAATTTGCTAAGGAGCATCAATTACCGTTTGAAGCATCAAAAATTAAAGAAAAAAATACCATTAGAGCTGGCACATTCTAATTTATTTGGACATGTCAAACAATCATTCATCAATTAGCTAAATGAGACATATGGTTGCATTTATAGTGTGAAATATTGTTTATAATATAGTTCAACATGATTATACAAAATATGTCGAGGTAAGTAGGTTGTTCATTAAGGAGAAACTAGAAGAAAAGATCTTGGAACAAGTAAAGACTAAGTCATATGATTAGTTAAATGATATCCTTGCCAGAGTACTCAAGAAGGTGCTCCTATAATTTTTAGTCAAGTTGGACATGTTTCAAATCTATGTTCCATCTAGAGGGGAAAAGTGAAAAAAAAAAATCATAATATGAATACATTAATGAACCCACATTGAAAGATTAAAAAAATTAGAGCTTCATTTAAGCTTTAAAAGAAGGCCTTGACTCAATATATTTGTTTCATTTTTTTTTATAAATTTTCAAATTTATTTAGAGAATATTGCTAATTGCTTCTATATTTCTTCACATAAAATATTTGTATATTTATTTTATATATTTTGTTGTGGATATAAAGCATGCTCAATTTGGAATTCATTCCGCCATGAATATACTTAATAGTTCAAAGAGATTTGTGATAATATTGTAGCTATAGCTCTTGATAACATTGCAAATACAAATAGTTTCAAATTAATATTATGTCAAAACTATCATATCTAACATTTAATCAATTTATCATGCTTGCTCATAAATTTGAAGCTTTAATTGAGAATTTTTTGATAAAAAAATATTTCTTTTTCAAACTGATATACTTAAAGAATTCATTTCCTATTAGTGATCTTCCCTAAAGAGTAATAATGGTTAGCCAAAAGTAAATTTAAGGTTTTCTACATGGGTATGTCATATGTGAAGATTTGAGTTGTTATTTTATAATTATTTAAGCAAAAATTGATAGATACTATTTGTGCATTTTATAATAATAATGCATTCCCATATTTGCAAAGAACATAAATGTCAAGCATGCTTATTGAACATCAATTATTATCCATGCTTCTTACCAAATGGTGCCACTTCAAAACTCATGACCACCATCTAGAGCAAAAATCACATCTGCCTAGTGGCAAATGGCACATGATAGGCAAGTCTCTAGTAGGTCTCAAAGCCTCCCTTACATCAAATCTTTTCATTTTTCTAGCTTGCTCTTCTTGTTTGATAGCCATGTTTAGGTCCTCACAGTAACATTGAGCATCGATCTCTCCTATCTGATGACAACATTTACAGAGCCCTTCGGCATGGTCACCATCACTGGTGATGCGTGAACCCCTTTCTCTAGACTTGCATTCATCCTTGAGGTACTACTAGAAATGTTGGAGATTCTACTATTGTTGAACTCGCTAACAGTAGCTCATTCAGGATTCTCTTGGGTTTTCCTCATCGATAACTACTATTTTGGGAAAGATTGAAGTAGTGATGAGTACAATTCCAGTGGATAATATGGCTAAGAGAAGTGTGATGTTTTCTTTTGTTGGTGTGTAATAGGTGATTCTTGATTGCTGGGTGGGTGATTTGTTGCCCCACAGGATAGGTATTTTTCCAAAACCTATTGGATTTCAATCTTACAAGTGAGGTGTTGCTTGCATGCATGCAGCATACTATTGAAGTCATCGAATCTCACAATTGTACGGAAATTTATTCATTGGATGATCAACATGAGAGCTTAGAGATAAACTCAATTAAAGATAGAAAGATTACTACTAAATTATCTAGCAAACAATATAACATTATCATTAAAACAAATATGAAAAAAATATAATTTATTTTTACTAAATATAATAAATAACTTTATGTTGGGTCAGACCAGGTTTGGGGCATATGGGTTAGTTTTAATTTCGTTTATTTTATTTTGTTTGTATTTGTTATCTCAATAAATATGCGATTATGTGATCTCATTTAAATTGGTGTGGAGTTACAATAAAAATAAAAATAGTAAAGTTTCCAATTATAAAAAATTATTTTTAAAAATACCACATAACACAATTATGAGAATACATGCTAAATTGAAAAAAAGATGGATAGATATGCGTATGTTACAACTTTGTTATATAGTTCAATTTTTTTTAGTTAGATAGTATCTTAAAACTTTATTGACAAGGATATATCATTAATAAAAATCAACAAGTATATAAGTCATATAAGTAATAAAAAGGACTTTAGTTCAGACATTATTCATACATGAATTATATCATTAGTTTGGTCAAATAATAGTAAAATGACATGGTTATAGTAGAAAAGATAATATAGGGTTATGGTAAGACTCTTAGATCCTAGAGTTTGTCCATTTTTATTTGTATGATGCATATTTATTATTAGAATGCCCATTTACCCTAATGATATACATGATAGTTATTATCATTATGTATGTCCTAATGATGATTCGCTCAAAGCTGTCCTTTTGGTATTTTACCATTGTGACATTAATTCATCTCTACTTGAGGTTCATTTAAAAATTAATACCTTTTGCCAACATGTTAACTATCCTTAATGATTGCTTCAATTATATATTTTTATTTTCCTACCTTTGGTGTCTTAATGACTTTGAATTAATGTGTTTTTAAAAGTATTTATACTTTCAGTTTTATAAGTATCATATTCACACTATTAACATATAACTTTTCTCAAATCACTTAAGTGGGAATCATATGTGAAATAATCTTATAAGTTGCAACCACCTTGTGAGTCTACTTGTGCATGTCATATAGATTAATTGTCATCGTTCTCTATCGTGATGATGTGACTCACTAAAGGTGAAATACTTAGGGAAATATTTTATAAAATATCCACATTAATTGAGGGTCAATTCTTTTAAGAAATGTATAATGAATTAACATATAAAAGTATTTATTTTTTTGGCTTTATGAGCATCATTCTCACAATTTTTAATATACTATGATTTTGGATTTTGATATATAGATTTGTCTCACACATCACAGTTGAAAAGGCTATCACTTCTTTCCTATAATATTTATGAATGAGCATCATGATTTACTTATTATTATCTATAATGACAACATGCACAAACTCATCAATAATAAAACCTTAATTATAATTCTATTTAATCCATAATTTTATCAATATTCATTATACAACATCAATAAAATATTATAATTAAATATCAAAGCATCCATACATCATATAAATCAAAATATATAAACTTTAGACTTTAATTTTCTTAAAATTTTGGAAAAGATTTATATGAGATATAAGAGAAGAAATCTCATTAATCTCATGTTCCCAATGATAGCCCTAACAAAAATTTAGGATTCAAAATCATAAATCTCATGCTATTTCAATTTAACCTTGGTCTTGCATTCTTTACTTTCTCATGGATTTCTTAGAGAGTATGAAAATTATCCTTAGGATTATTGTTGTACTTGATTCAAAGTGAAGAAGAAGGAATGTCAGCTGGCTTGTAGATTTCATCTGATACTTACTCATCACCCCTGCTATGTCTTTTATACTTCATAAATTCTTAATATTTTTTTAAGTAGAGAGTCATGACTTTGAGAGGATACCATGACTTTGGACTTTGGTCTCTAAGCTCAAAGTCATGCCACTTGGAAGTAGTTGTGACTTTGGAATGCTACTTAAACTCTCTATACCCTAAAGGCATGACATTGAGAAGTGGTCATGAACCTTGCCTTTTCTTCTATATCATAGAATCATAGTGCTAAGAAGTGGCCATGACTTATACATTTTGCCTCTATAATGCAAAAGGCACAACACTGGGAAGTGATCATAACTTTTGCAATTAGTCTTTATATCAAAACTAAGATGCTGAAACATGGTTGTTGTTTTGACTTCTCTTGATGGAAAAAAAATCATGACCTTGGAAATTTTTATATCTCAAGTATTTTCCTCTGTAACTATATATAGCTAAGAGTTATGATACTAGGAAATGATCATATCTCAAGTATTTTCCTCTATAATTCTATATAGCTAAGAATCATGATACTGGGAAATAGTCTTAGTTCTAGACTCAAGAATAATAAGCTTTGATATAAATAAAGTTTTGCTACTAGAATATGATCATGGCTTTTAGCACTATTTGCAATACATGATTACTGTAATATACAATTATTAATAATAGCCATTTAAATATTATGAAAGAAGTATGGCTATGACTTTAAGATAATATCATATCCAAAAAAAATATTGTATACTAAAAAGATTATACTAATAAGGTGGTAGAGTTGTGTTCTATAAAGATTTCTATGATTATGTAGAGTTTCAGTGAAGAATATATGACAAAACTACTCGATAAGTCTAACCATCACCAAGTCGCCAATTACCTTTAAAATTTTAATAATTTCACTACCATTTATTATAACTAGTCAAAATTCTATTTTAAAGAATTTATTATTCCAGTTATCACACAAGTATGGACTTACATATTTTCAAAAAATACCTATATATACTAGAATATTTGGTATTTCACATATTAACTAGTATGATGATGTGTTTTCAAATAATTAATGTGCATAGTGTCTTTTCCAAATTTATTTCAAAACCATTCTTGATTTTTTTGGATTGCATCTCGGTTGATCCAAATGAGTGGCATTAGAGCGTTAGTTATTTAGATATTTTTATTTTTCAATGACTAGATTATTTTTTTGCAAGAGGAAAAAATGTATCAACCACAATGAGACAACGGGTGGGAAAGATTATTTTCCATCACATCTCTATTATCACAAAATCAAATGAGTTATGAAAAATAATTAAAATGTATATATGAGAAATATACATCAAGGAATAAGACTGTTATTTCAATGCTTGGTTAAGATACAATACTAGGATTAATATGATGTGACTGCTCACTTGATTTTTTTTCTAAGTATTGATTTAAAAAGCTAGTATATGTGATAATAGTATTGGATGATGCTGTTTATGCATTTTTGCTTCATAGCTTTCTCCTCAAGAGTTTGGAGACGCTCATAATCTTTGTGAGTACCTCAACTTTGGATAATGTTCTTACAATGATTATCATTGCTAATAGTTTGGTAAGTGAGGTTGCAAGACAAAGAAAAAAATAAAGTTTTTCAGATATTCTAATTTCTGAGGAAACTGAATGGAGAAGTGGAATGAGTTTAAATCACATATTGTGAAAGGGAAGTGAGAATTTTTCCAAAGGAAAGTTCATAGTCAAACCCATGGTGAAGTATTACTATTTTAATCAATTAGAATACTTCAAGAGAGATTATCATAAGTAGAAGAAACTCTAGGAGGAGCATAGAGATGATGTTGAAAGAGTTGCTAGAATTTTTGTTGTTGAGGGCAACATTACTTTTCTAAGTAGTATTGAACTTTATGACAAATTCAATTTAGAAAGACTATGCATTAAATAAGATGAAAGATGAAAGGAAATTTACAATATCGAGTCTCAATGATATTTTTCTAGAGACAAACATGGGATAGTGATTGCTTCTCAAGGATATCTGGCATATCCTTGATGTTTGAATGAGCTTATTCTCATGTGAATGTTGGACAATATGGGTCAATGTGGAGAAATTTCAGAAAGGACAATAAAACTTATAAAAAAGGCTCATTGACTATAATGAGGGATAAAAGAATAGATTTCTTTCCTATTAACCGAGCTATGATTATCTCAGATTGGATACATACTTAGCAAAAATTATAAGCATTGACATCAAGTTATAAAGATTAGGATATGTTCGTATAGATGATCAACTTTACATAGGAAAATAATCTCAATTTTACTATCTGAAAGTCATTTAATGATAGTAGAATAGTCAACATGACTAGGAAAAGCCATATAGCTATGATATTTTTACTCTCTCCTTGGAGAAGATCAATGATGATATATCTAGATTACCTGTGTGCTTATTTTAAGGTAAGTATATATCTCAGAGGAATCCCTAATAATATGTTGTTCACTCCTACCGCTCTAAGGGTTCACCTAGATCAATGAGGAGCTTATGAGTTGGAAGTAAAAGTGACTTCTTTTACTTTGGTTGCTCTTAGGAATTAGTTTAATCAAGGGGGAGATAATGGCTCAGAGGAAAAATTGGAGTTCTCGAGGTTCTATGTGATTGCTTTTTTATTTTTTGGGAAACCTTTTCCCATATGAGGAATGAGAAACAATTTTGTAATCAATGAGAAACAAATAAATTCACTATGACTTAGATTTTTTAAATTGAAATCAAGGAATTGTCTCTATCTTTTTAAATAGAGAAAATAAGAAGATTATTAGGTCTAACCTAGTTTGGGGAAGACCATGTTAGTTTTAATTTGGGCTGAGTATAATTTATTCGATTTGATTTCTTAACTTAATTTAAATGAGAATATGTGCTTGTTTAGTATTCAAAATAATGAATATATTATGTCATTTAGAAAGTAAAATTAGGTATGTTTTCACATATATTGCTATATATCAAAGAGTTTTCACTAAATTCTAATTTTGAGAGGATTTGATGAATATTAGAAATATTATAATGAATTTTGATGAAATTAGTTGACTCAATAGATTAAAAGCAAATAAGAAACAAGTAATAGAGGGTTGTAATAATTTTCTTATGGTGACTTATGTAAACCTTCCATATTAGCTTCGAGTTGTTGTGGCATCTTTTTTTGGGTTTAATTCTATCAAAACAGTTTTAACATTCTTTGTACAATATGACTCTACTATCAAGTTAACACAACTATTTCACTATGAAATAAAGTTATTTCACTATGAAACTATTAAATATTATTTTTCAAATCATGATAGCTAAGTATCCCAATGATACAAGTAGTCATGATATATTTCAAAGCTACAAGTTATTCAATACATAGTCAAAATATCAAGAGATGTGGGTCAAAATACTATTTTCTGCCATTAATTTGCATTCTAGAAAGAAATTACTTTAATCATGACTTTTTTCAATATCACAACTTTGTGCTCCATGGAATAAAATAGCAAATCCATGGTGATATTTAATACTATGATTTTATATTATAAAGAGTATTTGACTCAGTCGTGACTTGTGACTAATTCCTATGTTAGCTCAACAAGCTAAGACCAAAACCATGTTGATTCCCAATGCAAAGACATTGTTTTACAAAGAGTATTTGATTCAATCATGATAATCCTAGCACTATAATATTTTGCTCACAAAGTCAAGGACAAAGTCATTGGCAATTCTTAGTGCCACAACTTTATTTTACATATAATTTTAGCATCAGTCACAACATTTCAAGTGTCATATCATTTGTGCTCCAAATGAGATCAGAAGAGATGACAAAGTTACAACCTCAATTAAATATCATGATTACCAACTTAAAATATCACATGGATCAAAAAATACAACTTGTAACTTTGTGAGGGTACAAAACTCTTTGTTAATTGATATAATCATAAAACCTAATTGAATGAAGACCTCTCATCAGATAAATAGATCATACAAGTAATAAAGGAGACTTAAGTCCAGATATCAAACTCAGAGGATCTTAAGTTTAGATATAATCATAAAGAATAAGCTAAAACCCAAAAAACATAATTTGTTATTATTATATTTTTTGAAATAAAGTTTGAATTATTATTAGTATGCTAATTATATTTTTGTCATAATTATTTTCTCATATATATTATTTTTATATAATATTATTATGACCAATACAAAAACATTTGTTATTTAAAAGTTTATTTTGACTAAGCTATTATGAAAATTTAATTTAAGAGCAAGAAAAATGATTTGATAAATATTATTCATTATCTAAAGGCTATAAACTTGCTAAAATGAGCCAAAATTTCAAACGCTTAAATTTTTCATTAGTAAATTTCTTATATTTTAATTATATTTTTAATAACTATAATCTCATATCTAATAGTTTTAAATTCATGTTTTATAACATAAGTAATAATAATCAACTGATTAGTTTATATCTTAAATAACATATCATTTTATTCTTAAGTTTTTTAACTAAAAATATTGGGCATAAAACTTAATTCGAGAAAAAAAAAAATTATATCAAACAAAAATATTTGATATCCAAAGGCTATAACCTTAAAAAATATATACAATTCAAGAAAATTAAAATTTTGATTGGTAAGTTTTTCCCTCATATTTTGAATTATTGTGAATATTCTGCTTATATTTGTAATGATATTTTATCTCATATCTATTATTATATTACTTCATTTATTTTATTCATTAATACAATATATATTATAATTTAGCATAAATTTAGGCTATAGCCTTAAAGAAAAATTTTAATTGAGAACAAGAAAAATAATGTGATAAATATTGTTTATTATCCAATTGTTTTAATATAAATAAAATGAGCTAAAATTCCAAACATCAAAATATATAATTAGTAATTTTTTAAATGTATAATCATGTGTATTGTAATTATATTTGTGATAATTATTTTCTCAAATCTTATATTTTTTATTTCTTTTTTTTTTATCACGGGCATAATAACCATCATAAAATTATTCTATACTTGGAAATAATATATCATTCTATTGATACATTTTTTTAACTAAATATAATGGGCACAAAACTTAATTTGAAAGAATTAAAAATAGCATTAATTTCATAATTTTTTTCATTAATATAATATCTATCATAACTTAACAAATAAGGCTATAATGAAACTGCCATGGCTTATCATTTAAAAGCTAATTTTAACTAAAATTTTGACTATAAAGTATAATTTAAAAGTATAAAAATAGTTGAGTAAATATTACTTATTATCCAAAGGTTATAATCTTAAAGAATAAGCTAAATTTCAAAAAAAAATATATAATTATTTATTATTATATTTTTTGAAATAAATTTTGAATTATTATAAGTATAAAAATTGTTTTTTAAATAATTATTTTCTCAAATCTAATATATTCTTAATTAATTTTAATATCACGAATACAAATACTTTCAACAAACTAGTCTATATATGAACCAACATAATATTTTTATTTATTAATTTATTTTAACTAATCTTTTAAGAAAAATTTAATTTGATTGTGAGAAAAATGAAGTGATAAACATAAGGCTATAACCTTGATAAAATGAGCCAAAATTCCAAATGCCAAACTTTTTCATTATTAATTTCTTTACCAAGATTTTGAATCATCATATATATTCTAATTATGCTGTTAATAATTATTTTATCATGTCTAATATTTTTTTAATATATTTTTTATTATAGAGATAATAACAATTAACAAATTAGTTTGTACTTAAAATAACATATCATTTTATTCCTAAGTTGCATAACTAAATATATTTGGTATAAAACTTAATTTAAGAGGAAAATTTTATTCCAAATAAAATATTTATTATCCAAAGGTTATAACCTTAAAGAAAATAAATAAAATTCAGAAGAATAAATTTTTTATTAGCAAGTTTTTGCCTCATATTTTGAATTATTGTAAATATTCTACTTATATTGTAAATAAATATTTATCTCATATCTAGTATTATATTTATTTATTTTTTTTTTCATTTAATACAATATCTATTTTTATTTAGCCTTAATATAGGATATAACCTTGAAGATAAATTTTATTAGAGAAAAAAATAATAATCTGGTGAATATTGTTTATTATCCAAATATTATAATGTTAATAAAATGAGCTAAAATTACAAACGCCAAAATCTATTATCAATAAATTTTTTAAACTAAATTTTGGATCATCATGTGTATAGTAATTATATTTGCAACAAATATTTTCTCACATCTTATATTTTTTTTAATTCTTTTTTTTTATCACAAAAATAATAACCATCAACAAATTATTCAATACTTGAAATAACATATTATTGTATTGATATGTTTTTTTAACTAAATATATTGTATTTGTATTGATATATTGTATTGATAGTTTAATTATACTAATAATAAATTATAATAATAAATTATAATATCTATCATAATTTAACAAATAAGCCTAAAATGAAACTACAATAGCTTATCATTTAAAATTTATTGTAGCTATAATTTTGACTACAGAGTATAATTTGAAATAAAAAAAAAATTATTTGATATAAATTAATTATTTTCCAAAGGCTATGATCTCAAAGAATGAGTTAAAATTTTAAAAACTTAATTTTTATTATTATATTTTTTTCGACAAAAGTTTGAATTATATGCATATTCTGATTGTATTTTTAATAATTATTTTCTCATATATAATATTTTATAAATTAATTTTATTATCACAATACAATAGCATTCGAAAATATAAGTTTATTTTAATTAATCTATTAAGTAGAATTTAATTTGAGAGCAAGAAAAATGAAGTGATAAATATTATTTATTATCTAAAGACTATAAGCTTGATAAAATGAGCCAAATTTGTATCAAATTATTTTCATTAGTAAATTTTTTTACCTACATTTTTATGGAGTTTGAATTATTATAATTTTTACATTTATATTTTAAATAATTATTTATCCGATTCCGATATAAGATATTTATTAATTTATTTTTTGCCACGAATTGAATATCAAATAACAATTTAATGCATACCCTTAATTTTAACCAAAATATTTAATAATTATATAACTTAATTTGAGAGAAATTAAAATTATCCTACTACCCTTAATTTGAATAATTGCTTGTATTCAAATTATATCTTTAATAATTATTTAGGGCACATCTAATATTTAAAAAAAAAATCATTTTTATTGCATAGTCAGAATCAATCAACGAATTAAAATATATATGAACTAATATAACATATTATTCATATTTAATCTAAGATAACTTATTTTGAGAGATATAAATTAATTTTATAAATAAATGATTATCATTTAACATCTATAACCAAAAAAAAAAAAAAAAGACAAAATTCAAATGATTCATTTCCTTGTAGGTATCTATTTTTGGTTATATTTTGAATTATTATTAGTATTATACTTGTATTTTTAATAATTTTTATCTCAAATCTCATATTTTATTTATTTATTTATTGTAATGATTATATTATCTATCAAAAAAATAGTTTATAATTAAACTAACTTAGCATATTATTCACTATATTATTTTAAATATAATATCACAAACTAAAGTTAATGTTTTTAAACAAACTAAAAATATGAAACCGAGTTTGAACTTTGAACCCTATAAAAATGAGATTTATTGGCATCTGAGATTAAATTTTGGGAGATTTATGTTTCCGCAAACCAAATACACTTAGAAAAAAAATGAACCCGACTTTTCATTATTATAAAAAAAACACTAAACTGATAAATAATTAAGTTTTAGTGCACAGAAAATCACAACCTAAGTTTGAAATGTAATAAGATAATATACATCTCCAATTATCGGCAGACAGGTATTTCCTGGTTATTTTACAGCAGCAATAGGAGGAGAGGAGGAGCAGCAGCAGCAGTATTAGCAGCACCAGCAGCAGCAATAACAGCACGAGCAGCAGCAATAGCAGCAACAGCAGCAGCAGCAACAACAGCAGCAGCAACAGCAGCAGAAACAACAGCAATAGCAGCAGCAACAACAGCAGCAGAAACAACAGCAGCAGCAGAAACAACAGCAGCAGCAGAAACAACAGCAATAACAGTAATAGCAGCAACAACAGCAACGTAGCAGAAATAGGAGCAGCAGCAACGTAGCAGAAATAGGAGCAGCAGCAGCAAAGTATAGCAGAAATAGGAGCAGCAGCAGCAAAGTATAGCAGAAATAGGAGCAGCAGCAGCAAAGCACAGCAGAAATACGAGCAGCAGCAGCAAAGCATAGCAGAAATAGGAGCAGCAGCAACAGCAGCAATAGGAGCAACAGCAGCAATAGCAGCAATAGCAGCAGCAATAATGACTTTGTTGTATTTACAGGTATCAGCATAGGGCTTTCCATCCCACGGGCACAGGAGAATTAGCAATTCCTTGATCTAACATACTTGGGAGGAAGGGAAGGGCACCTCTCATTCATGTGGGGATAAGGGATCATGGTGTTGTATCCCGGCAGTTCCATTCTATACTTGCCTCTTATTTGACAAAATACTGCTTTTGGCTTCTCCCCATTACTGCACCATTGTGGGAGTTGGTTCCAGTCATCTTCGAAAAATTTAAGCATGTAAGCATCTTTTATCTGCACTCATAAGAATTATTGTTCATCACCTTCAAATTCAAGCCCCATCACCAAGATATCACTCTTTTTTACTCAAACTAAAAATTATTACTTATGGTGATAAGTAATAGTTACAATTATTAAGCGACTAAACACATATGAACACACCAAATCTTGTTAGAACTCCAAAGCTAAAAATATTCAGGCGATAATAATAATGAGATAGGAGATCACCTGCAAAATTCTTATGTTGCATGCATATATCAAAGATTATCTTAAAAAATTATAAAAAGTTTTTAATTTGAGTTTTTAATTTAAGATATCAAAGATTATCTTAAAACTATAAAATGTATCAAACGGGGCAGTCCGGCCCGGGCCCATGCTGGGAGCACCCTCGGCACTAGAGGTGTCAAACGGGCCGGCCCAGCACGGCACGGCCCGTTTTTCACGTGCCCTGCCGTGCTACCGTGTCGTGCCCGGCACGGCACGGTTTTTTAAAGTCGGGCACGGCACGGCCCGTGGGCACGGCGAGGCCGTGCGGTGCCGTGCCCGGCCCGCTCGGGCACGGTTGGCTTGGCCAGGCGGCACGGGCGCACGGCAGGGGCATGGTAGGCGAGGCGGGGCGGGGCGGGAGCCGCATGGCTGGACCTGGTCTCCTGGACCGGCTCAACCGGGGTCCGGGTCCCGGGAGCCAAGCACGGGCACGGCCCGTGCTTGGCACTTGGCAGATTATAAAATTTTTTTTTTTTTTAATTTTTTTATTAAGTTTCTGTTCATCTGTATTTACTTTAGAGTTTATATAATAAATAAAAAATAAATTTTTTTGTAAAAAATATTACATTTAAAATTAAATGTAAGTATGTAACAAACAAAAATTAGAAAATTTATTTTTTTTTTCAATTAAGTTTAGCATATTTTAATATTATAATGTATTAATTAAATATTAAAATTTAAAGTTAATAAATTTTAAAATAAAATTTAAATCTTAAAATAATAAATAAATACATTAAGTTAGTAAAAATTTTAATTAAAAAAAATTTAAACTACACAAATAAAAATTACCATTCATGCTTTTGAAACCAATACTCTGAAAAAAAAAGTATAAGTTTCAACACAACGTATAATACAAAGTACAAACAAAGCGTATAAATAAAAAAAATAAAAAAATATCGAAAAAAAAGAGCAGATGAGCATCAATCGTCAAGCGGCATATCATGAGAATCATCAGCCGCAACATCAAGATCAGTATCATATGGGTCATCATTATCGGCAATCAGCTCCTCCGCCATCGTAGTGGATGTGGATGCGACTGCAGTGTCTGTCACAGTCCCAGCTTCAGCACGATCACTGATGCTAAATCTCGATTCCTCCTAATCCTTCAAACATGCCAAGGCCTCAACCATATCTGGACGTAATCTCGATCTCCTATCCGAAATCACGTTCACTGCAACAGAAAAAGCAGACTCCAATGCTACGCTCGACACCGGAGGAGTCAGTAGATCCCGTGCCATCCTAGATAGCACGGGATAGGCGGACTCATATGATTTCCACCACTGTAATAAATCAAGATTCTTATTGTCAAAAGGTGATAGGATTGAGCAGTAATCGGTATCTAAGTACCGAGACAGCTCGCTCCTATGTGAAGGTCCACCCCTACGTTTCCCCCTCGCTAGGTTAATGGAATAAGCGTCATCTCCGAACAAGGTATCAGAGTCCGTACTCACAGTCTCAACACCACCACGACCATACCTAGTATCGTAGTATGTGAACAGGTCTGTCAACTTCTCGTAAATGAACCCTTGAAGTGGCTCTTCCAGGTTCATGCACGAGGAAATGAAAGTCAGGGTGTTTTCAACTCCTTCCACCTTAGCCCTAGGGTCCATGCATGCTGCGAGGCAATAAAGAGATGGAATGGTGGACCAGTACTTCAGGTACTTGGTCTCCATCTCTGCAACCATATGGCTGAACGTCGGGTCCGCTCGATACATCCTAAACATGCTACTAATGTTGCATATGCAACGGAGTGCAATGCAAGTGGTGGGCATATAAACCGACGAACACATGTTCGTCGTGTCATAAAATATCTTCAGGAATTTCATAAATGAAATTCCTGAATCCCAGTCAGTATCGTCAACAATAAGTTCGTCACTCTTACTATTGACGTAGTCGGATATCACGTGTTCGTATCCAACACATGATTCCAACATCAGGTACGTGTAATTCCAACGATGTCTCATATCAGATTGGAATTTCTTCTTCTTTAGATTCGCAGACAAACAGAGATTACCAAACTCTTGTAGTCTGCGAGGAGTACGAATATACTTGAGTGCATTGCGTATATTTTCCAACGCGGGGGAACACACCTTCATACCCGCTTGAACTATCAGGTTAATAACATGACACATGCATCTGACATGAAATATCTCTCCTAAAGGTGCGTCTCTAATATTCCTAACAAACATATTGATCGCTACTCCATTATTCGCAGCATTATCGAAAGTGACACTAAAAATTTTATTTTGAATTTTATATTCCCTAAATATTTTCATCATACACTCAAAAATGGCCGGGCCATCATGAGGATGAAGAATCTCAGTGAATCCTAATATTTTTTTATTTATTGTCCAGTTTGAATCGATATAATGACTCGTGATACATGCATAAGAAGAATCATCGTGATATGTCCATATATCGGACGTCACGGACACCACTCCACTAAATGCCAAAAATTCCTTAATTATTTTTTGTTTTTCTAACTTATATATCTTTAGTATGTCACTTCTAGATGTGGACCTAGGAATCCTACGATAGGATGGCTAAAAATAAGTCTGCATGATGCGCACTACCCTCGGATCTTCCGAAAATCTGATCGGAAGACCCATCAATGTGATGAGCCTGGCCATGCCGTCCCTACCTAACTCGCTGGAGTATACGAAGGGAGTAAACTTTGAGACTGAACTTGATCCAGTCTCAAAAAATGTAGTGCCAAGTTGGGTTTGCCTAGGATCTAATGGTCCATGTTTTTTGGAGCATATTTCAGCAAGCCTCTTTAGGTGCCCAGTCCCACATGTACTCTTGCATGTTAAAAGTCGCATACAATATTTACACTATGTCATTTCATGTTCCTCACCCCTAACATCTAATTGTGTTATGATTTTAAAATGTGTCCAAACTACAGAAGTCCTCCTAGTTTTTTATTTTTTAGAACTTTGGGCTGAGATGACAGGAGAAACCAAAGTTTCAGGAGCCACAGACGTTTGTGTAACACTAACATTTTCATTTTCCAAATTTAAATATGTGTTAGGTGAATTTGTCATTTTTTATTTTTCGTACATTTTTCTAGAGAGAAAAGCTTTAGAGAGAGAAAATAAAAAAAAAAATAAATTATATTACCCGGTAAAAGCAATGAGGTCACTCACGTGCAAGATGCACCGCAGGAAGCTTTGATGTTCAAAACTCAAGTTGAGTTTCACGAAAATCCAAGCCGAAATCAAAATCACGAGGACCGAGAGAGAGAAGCACGGTTTATGTGAGAGAGAGAAAATATTGAGAGGATTTATGTTTTTGAAAAACATAAATTTTATAGGGAGGGGGGTAGATTTTATAGGCTAAATAAAGTTTTTTTTTTTTAAAAAAATTATTTTTTTATTATTTTTTTGAATTTTTTTAATATATTTAAGGGGCAGAATCATGAGGACCATCGGATTCTGCTCCCTAGCCGTTGGAGTCGAATCCAAGGGCTGAAAATCGCTCAAAGTTTGAAATTTTTTTTTTTTCCGTTAGAAAATTCGAATTTCTCGGTTCTGAGTCAGTGGAGTCGATTTTCGGCAGAAAAGACCGCGGGTCGGGTCTGTTTGGACCCGACCCGCGGTCTTTTTACCAGGGGGGCCCGGATGGGTCGAGTCAAGACTCAGTGAGCCGTGACCGTGAGTCGTGACTCGTGAGTCGCGACTCACGCCACGGCACGAGTGGCACGCCGCCAGTGCCACGGCACGAGTGGCACGCCGCCAGTGCCACGGCACGAGTGGCACGCCGCCAGTGCCACGGCACGAGTGGCACGCCGCCAGTGCCACGGCACGAGTGGCACGCCGCCAGTGCCACGGCACGAGTGGCACGCCGCCAGTGCCACGGCACGAGTGGCACGCCGCCAGTGCCACGGCACGAGTGGCACGCCGCCAGTGCCACGGCACGAGTGGCACGCCGCCAGTGCCACGGCACGAGTGGCACGCCGCCAGTGCCACGGCACGAGTGGCACGCCGCCAGTGCCACGCGTGCCTGCGGGACCGGCACCGGATGGACCCATGCCGGCGTGCCGTGCCGGGCCAGGCACGGCACGGAACGTGCCTTGCTTCGCCCGGGCACGGCACGGGCCCGGGCACGGTTTTTGAACGTGTCGTGCCGGCCCAGGCACGGCCGAACCATGTCGTGCCTCGTGCTGGGCCGGGCCGGCCCGTTTGACACCTCTACTCAGCACCAATCGTGTCGTGTTGTGACGAGGGATTTTGGGCCATGTGTCGTGCCAGGCATAGCACGAGTGCCTGGCACGTGGGCACAATACAGGTGACCATGCACCGAGGGTGGTCACAACGGGGGGACAAAGAGCAGACCCCCGGCGGGCAGGCTCGGCGAGCCCCAACAGGGCGAAGGCAGCGCGGCGCCAAAACCAAATTAGGATTTCAGTCCGACCTGAACCAAGTCAAACTGGCCCTAACACATGCGGATTTTGAGCCACGAGCACTTGCCGAGCCTAACCTCCAATGAACCATGTTGTGCCTGACACGACACGTTAACCTGATTGAACCCGAAAAGAACCAGGCCGGCCTGTTTGACACCTCTAGTTTGTGGAATTTAAGAATATCAAGATATTAATCTTTCATAGACCTCGCACTAAGTGGAGGTCCTATACAAAAGGCACATCATTATACTCCATAGTTACAATTGTGTGATTAACTATGATATTTAATAAAATTTTAGCTATTAAAATAATATTACTTACAGTAACAATTTAGTTATGCAAAATTCATAAAAATAAAAATTATTTTTTAAAATTATTCGAATTATAAAATAATAAAATTAATCAATAATATGCCAATTAGTAAATTATTATAAAAGTAGATTCAAGTTTTGACTATCATATCGAAGAATTAACTTGATTTCATATCAAATATATATTATGTAAAATTAAAATATATATTTAGATAAGTCATAGTAAAATATAAAATATATTTATCTATCCATTTATGTCCGAATATGATTATTTTTTATATTTAGAATATATAATTGAAAGAAATAAAATTAAAAAAGATAATCATTAAATTAAAGTCAATCGAATTTAATGAAAGATGACAGCAATAGATTAAAGAAAAAAGAAAAAAAAATAGTTCCTCTATTATAAAAGAACTCACCGTGAACTCGGTTACTTGTATGGAGCTTGCAATGTGACCGAAAAGGCCAGCTTCCTTGTAAATTTCTAGAATGAAAGCAACGCACGAGGTCGACTTTCCATCGGTGTATATCCAAGCGTCCTGCTCGGGAATGGTCAACAGCTCTCCAAAAGAGGATCCGCGCTTCTCTACTTCCACCATGATATCAGCAACATCAAGGCCCTGCATCCAGCCAACGAAAAGAACGAAGATCACACTAGTTTGCAACATGGCAAGTTTTCATTGGATGGTCCCTAATTAGCATGGCGTGCTCGATAATTGGCGACTAGTGCTGCTCGGTGAAAAAATTGGCGTGAGAAGAAACAATTTTCAACTTGTTGAATTTTTTTTTTTAAAAAAAACTAAAAGATTAAAAATTAATAAACTATCCAAAAATTAATAAACTATCCAAAAATTAATAAACTATCCAATCGACGTTAAAAGAATAATTAAACCCATCATTTTTAAATTAATTATATTTATCATCATCATCATCATCAATCAAGTTTGATCCCAACTTATTATAATCGGGGGTATGAATCTTGTTTTTCCAATCAACTCTATATTAAAATCATATTTATTCTCAATTTTTAGTTATTAAATCCTTATTTATAAAATATAATCTCAATAATAATTCACAGATGCATTTAAACCATCACTAATGCACTGAATCTCATAAGAATTCTAAAATTAAATGTGCTTAATCATGATCACTACTGAGATAATTGACCAATATAAAAGTTTATCGTATATATCTACCCCATTGTTAAAAAGAGAGAGGGTAAAATAAAATTTTAATCTCAATAATAATTATATCATTTGTGTGGGTCAACAACAAAAGTAGCTCTACGTGTGATCTCTTTCGACAAAAAAAAAAGTCAAAATCAATTTTGAGCAAACCAAAGAAAGTCAACACTAAAGAATAGAAAAAACTATTGAACAAAACTTTTCTTAATCTAGAGACTGGATTGATGATTGTATATGCCCTTCGCATATGAAGGTGCAAAGAACAATATGATCATGAAAAAATATATTTTTCAAACTAAGCTTATAAATCTATCATTCATGAGAATCTATTAGAAATAACATGATCCCGACCAATATCTTAAGAAGCACACTTGGTGCACACCTTGAGACAAGGCCTTTGACAAACACCACGAGACATTTCAAATAAGACAAAGCGCAAAAGGCATACCCTATTTGTCAGATGAGCTACCATAATGTTGATCCCCCAGATCTTTAGTTATGCATAATTATTTCTTTAAGTCGATCACTCATCCAACAATGTGAATATTACAACTTTTCATCCAAAGCTCATATTATATAGCAAGCATTATGTATGATTGTTTGTTTTGATCTAAACTGCACATCCTTTTATAGGTCGAGAGCGGAATAACAATCCATATGACATTTTTCAACTCTCTTTGATTATTAGTTATGCTAAATTTCTCAATCACAACTTCACTATTAGTCTCATCTTCAAAAGGATTATCGTGGTATTCAAATATTTCTAATTAAAAATTTCATTTTTATTTATTTTTTATTTATTTTTTTTTATTTTTTTTATTTTTTTTTTTATTTTTTTTTATTTATTTTTATTTATTTTTTAATTTATTTTTAATTTATTTTTTAATTTATTTTTTAATTTATTTTTTAATTTATTTTTTAATTTATTTTTTATTTATTTTTCATTTATTTTTTTTATTTATTTTTTTATTTTTTTTATTTATTTGATTTATCTTTGAAGTCGCATATTCAATAATTTCTTCTCTGGCATGTAAAAGGTACATGAGATTTTCTAGCATTTCTAAATCCATCAACTAAGTTTTTCTTGATGGTTATTTTTAGAATATATACAATGTTGAATTGAGATCATTTTAGTTAGGTAGGCATACATCTTTTCATCTAGGATATCTTCTTTTAAATGGATTACCTCTCACTTGATTTGACCCACCATAGTCCATAATCAATCTTTGAGAAAAAGTGATAATGTAAATTAACATCCTAATTCTAATCATAATAAAAAATTTGAAAAAATAACTTACCCATTTTTTTCCATTAGAATATTTTTCTTATTTGTTGAAAATCTTAGATAACTTATTTATCATTTTGTTGAGATTTAGTTTAGTTTTTTATTTATTTTTTTTTTTTTTTTTATTGTGTCTGAGCAAATAACATGCGGATTATCTCAAACCATAGGTTAATAGTAAATATTATATTTTTCATTTAAAAATTTTATAAAAATACAATTTTAGTTTGGTTTTCTCCTCTCTCTCTTTCTCTCTCCCTTCCTGAATTGACATATGGTAGAACCCTAGATTGAGCCAAACACTTTATTTATATTTCTAAAAAAAATAATTTAATAAAAATATAAATTACTTAAATTTTACTTTAACGAGGCAAGAACTAGACAACTGTGAGAGAAGTGTTAAGAGATTATGAACTACCATACCAACATAAATTCGTCTTTATTTGTTCATAAAACCAATTACACACCCTACAAACACACCAATTGTATGTTGCTTTTCTCACCTTCCAATATATAACACTAAAAATATTCATTTGTTTTGCAACTAGTTCATACCCTAACTCAGCATGAGTCCTGAGACAACATCAACAACAAAGATGTCATGACGAAGCCAACATAAGCTAAATGACTCAGTCTTGATACCCAAATATAAAAATCAACTAAAACACAAACTTCTAACGCATTATTTTCCCTTTAAGCCAAAAGGATGTAAAAAAAAAAAAATTACCTTGATAAAAAAATTAAATAATACAAGAACCTCTACGCTTGTTTAATATGTAGAGGAAGTATCTATAGTGTAAGATTAATCTGAGAATCAATTAAATATTAATAAAAAATAAATCTAAAAATACAAAAACAAAATACAATAACTTGGAGATCATACCCAGTACGCAACTCTAGTATTAGCACAAGTCTGAAAGAGATAAATATTTCAACAAACTTAACCCCAGGGGTCAGAGAAACTCCGTCTGATGAATCTCAAATCCAAAACTTACCATTTTTAGAACAAAAACACTTTCTAGATGCTATCACGCCAATATATTACCTCCAATATATGCATGCAACACAAGAACTTCCCATGTGTAATCAATCATTATGATACTATTTTTGCACAAACACATATGAGTTTGGAATTCTTATAGGATCTAATATATTAGCAGTCATATGATTGGACGCAAAAATACTAGGCCTTGAGCAACAAAAATAATTAGGATCTAGAACATAGAAGCTTTGTTTGTGGATGTGTAATTTGGCCGGCTATTTGGAGGAGAGAGAAAGTACTTGAGTTCCAAGACGCTTGTTCAGAGCTTCGTTCCACATGTTGGCAGCATATTCTGGCTGCACGTGATTCCAAACTGTCATAACAGAAGCAACCTGTAGAACAAAGAATTTTCCCGGATAAAAAACATGTCTCGCCCAAGAACACGAGCTAATAAATAAAGGATGCGAATAATTTTGAATACCATATTAGAATATTACAAGGAGTTTTTGGGAACTCCAAATAATTATGAATTTTATTTATAAATTCCATTGTACTTCTGCTTTGCATGAATAAAAATATTATTTTATTTTTAGTATTATAGAAAACTATAATCATAAATATCCAAAGCTCTCAATAAAAAAAAAAACTCAAATATAAATGTAAATATACAATGAGAATTTGGATTGGAGCAACTCACATACCGAGTGCTCTCATCCATAAAATATAAGAGTAATAAAAAAAATAAAAATAGAAACAATAATATTCACCCTCAAATTAATGCATAAAGAAACAAAGCTAAGAAAAAAATAAATAAATTGATACTTTTTAAAGACTTCATGAAAATAATTATCAATTGATCTGTTATAAGAATATAAATAATAATAATAATAATTTCATTCCAAATCTTTTATTTGAAAAAAAAAATTACTTATTTTTATATATTTTATCCCCTCGTGAAATATTATATCTGAGACTATATATCTAATTATCTAATTATTACAAAAAAAAAAAAAAAAAAAATAATAATATATTTGATCAACTTAAGAATATATTTGATTTAAAGTATTTTACTAAGATCATTGTCGTCACCCTAACTCATGTATTTATGTTATGTCTCAAAATAATTATTTATTTTTTACTTTTTATAAGAAATATTATTAACTCCAAAATAAAATAAAAAACTATAGTACCTAGCTGACTATAGGTACTCATAATTGTTGAAAAAAAGCTCAAGGCATGAAGATTTTTTAATACATCTCTATATGTAAAGATATGCATCTAGGTGAATCTACTGTAAAAAAAAAATAAACTAATTAATTATACTAACTACATAAATTATAACTAATATGATGATAATCAGATGATTTTTTTTTTTATTCTCATATATATAATAAAGTCAAATAGAAAAATCACATCAAATAAAAAATTAATATATGACTCAATTAAAATATCTAATGAAAAGCAACTCAAAAACTAATGAAAACTAACTTTTGAGTAATAAGAACATTAAGATTATCTACTATATCATCTTTGGTAATAAGAACATTAGCCCCATAAATAATAAGTAAGATCGACCTAACTTTTGAGTTCCTCCAAAAAAAAAAAATAATAATAAAAAATAATACTTGCAAAATTAAACAAAAATTACAATTAATGAAAACTTTGCAAAGTAAACTCTCATCAATTATTTCAAACCATGTAATATACTTCACTATATATAAAATGAGTCCAATTGTATTGCTCAAAATTTAGGTGACTACTTTATATATATATCACTATCTCAAAATTATTATAAAAAAAATATTACTTGTGCCTATCTAATATATCATTTAATTGTGAGATGTCACATATATAAGAATCCAAAATAAAATCATCTTATTACAAAAAAAAAAATTATCCTGGTAATCCACATTAAATATCTAATTGAACTCTCTCACAAGTCTCATCCTAAGATGATCTACCATCTCATATAGAGTAGTCTTTATAATGAGCACTCACTTGTAACTTGTAAGTAATAACAGATATTCTCGAAAATCAAGTATTAGCTCTCAAATTTTTATTATAATAATGAACATATCTAGTGATACAATTGAGTTGGGCAGTCTAATCACGACAAGCAACATGACCCTTGAAAACCAACTCAAGCATGGCCCAACATGACTCATAGTATGATTCATGTCACAAAGATTGGTCCTGGAGGTATCAAATGAGTTGGGCAGCCTAGGCATGACACGAGACACACCCCTATTCAGCCATGTCAATCTCAGCACGACATGGTCTGAACCATGCTAAGACCATGGTCATGACGGCCCGTGGCATAGGTCATAAAATGTTGAACCAACACCCAGCATATTTCAAGGCATGACAAGCATTAGGACTCGTAAAAATCTAATGACTATTGAATTTTGGCCTAATAAAATATTAAAAAAATTAATACTAATAATAATTTTTTAATACATTTTTTTCTATAAATACCTAATTTATTTATTTTTCACAGTTAATTTATAAATTATTCTACTCTCACCTTATCTCACTACTCCCAAATATACAAGTAATTCTTTTATAATTATATTTTTTATTCTTTGTAATTTTAATTTTATAAAGTATAGTGCAACTTATATAGTTATTGTCATAATAAGCAACGAATTCTAATCATCAAAATATGAAGTGCAATATCCAAAATGTATGTTGATTGTTCACTAAAAAAATCAACATAGTACTTAAGTTAATTTTTTTATGACCGTCAATATTATTTCAAATAAGAGATTCATATTACGATTATATATCATAAAATATTCAGATGTGACAATCTGATCCGTACTATTGGCACAGACTAACAATTCACAAATATTAACCTATCACTCAGAGGATTAAAATTTAATAATTTATATGTATTTATTTTGTTGATGTAGATATATATTTTTTTATACTTTTAAATTTTTATTATTTATCATATGATATAATGTCATGATGTTAAAAGATAAAACACATATTTTTTTTATTGAGTGCTGATCTAGTAGACAAAATTCTTTTTAATATAATTTATAGTGCAATTTTTAATTTTTAAAAATATTATAATTTTTATGACAGTAGCCACAGTGCCCACCCATTAGTAGTGGTGGGCATTGGCCAAAGGGTTGGGTCCTGACATTACCCCCTAGCCCCTCAACCCTATGCCCTACATGGTGCCAAAGGATCATTGGCTGACAGGCACTGGCCTAAGCCACATGGCTAGTGACCAGTAGCCATGGATATACCTTGCCAATCATGAGAAAACACTCTGTTCATTAGGGCATGCCATTGAGCCATGCTGGCATGACATGTCACAACCTATTTGATACCTCTAATTAGCCTTAAATATCACAATAAGGGTGAGTCAGATCAGGCCAAGTCAGGGCTAGATGTTAGCATGTGCCCAAGCAGCCATGCTAGCCTGGAGGCCCTAGATCACACCAAACCAACCTGAACCTAACCAATGCAAGGCTAGACCAAAATAGAGCTAGCATGGACCAAACCCAGGCTAGCCTCGATTTGACCCTTATAAGGCCAGGCGCATCCAATGGGTAGTGCCCTAGTTGTGCTGGGTTTTCAGCATGCCGCCAAACTACAATCTTTAAAAAGTATTAAGCATATAGAGTAGACATTGTGGACCTCATGAGCCACAAAAATAGCTGACACAAGCCTAGTACGACTCCTTTTCTAACTCTATACCTATCTCTTTTAACATGATATTGTATCATTTTACATGAGATAATACCTTTAAAATGATTTAGATATTCTAGTACGATAAAGAAAAATAAAATAAATAAAAGAAATAAAATAATATGAATACAATAATACATATAAAATAATATATTAAGAACTACTTTATTTTTTTTTTAGAAAATAATCAGAAGATTAAAATCAAAAAAATAAATTATAAAATCATCTAACTACTCAAAAATTCATTTACTCTAAACAAACTACATATAACCCCTTCTCATAATATAAGTGCAGTTCTGAGTGGTCAAGACTTCTAGTCTCCAATTCATCATGAATCAAAATTAAAATAAACTTATAGACTATTAGATCATTTGGACTCGAGAGGGATTTACTCTCGTGAAAAATTTTCTCTCTCCAGAATCAATCAGATTAACACTTGGTATATATGATAACTCCATAAAAATATTATAATAAATTTAGATGTCGCTGATTAATAACTATCTCTCTTGACTAGAGTGCTAGGTGGAACAATAAAATAGTAACAAAAAATAATAGATCTAGATGTATTTCCTTAACTCTTACTCTTCATAAACTTATTAAATGAGTCCTACTTAAAAAATATAATACCAATACTAATTAATATTCTTGGTTTCCACTCTAAAAATAACTTCTAATAACTCTCTCTAATATGATTTATCCTCTTGTAATGTATATACTGAATTGAGGCTCTTATGTCTGTACCTCTATTATAACTGATAGTCTCTTGAATGCAACTATATATATATATATATATATATATAGAATGAGACATCACTCCTATAGTTCTCAGTCAGTCTCAATATCATATATACTAAACTAACTAATAGCATAACTCTTGTCTTGTGAAAATTTCTTGATTACCTAATACCTTGTTACATATCATGCCAAAAAATTACTCTTTGTCTCACTCTCTTAGACGTATCTATCTCAACAAGTAAAGTTTCATAACCATAGGTGTCAAAAGGACTGGCCCGGCCCAATTTTAGGCCACCCAACTGGGCTACCATGCTTGGCCCAGCACGGTTACTGTACCATGTCAGCCCTGGACGAAACCGTGGCCCAAAAACCACCTGATTCGGCTCGGTTCAGGTCAGAAAAAACCCTAATTTTTTAAAAAAACTAGGGTTTCGACGACACGCCGCCACACGTATTTGCCCTTTCGAGGCTCGACGAGCATCACCTGTCGGACATTGGCTCGTATTGATCACGTTCAGTGCATGATCACACGTGCTGTGCCCATGTGCCGGGGCACGGCACTATAATGTATCGTACCAGTGCTAGGCCGAGCCGGCCCAACCCGTTTGACACCTCTATTCACAACAAGCTAAGTAAAGTAAGTTAAGTTCATAGCGACACACTCTAGCTCTCCAAGCTCCTCTAATCTCAATCTGAAGATATAAAACTACATCAAATATTTATATCATCTAGAATGAATATAATAATGTTGCTATCTCCCAAAAATCTTATATATCATGCAATATTGAAATATTAAAGTCAACTTTTAATTTGATAGATTATCACATGACAATCAATAGATGAGAATTAATACGTATTAAGATCTCTTTCATCTCGCCACTAAAAGATTCATTCGTCAGATGATTTATCATCCCTTAACTAAAGAACCACATGTGAACTACAATCACTCATTGTGAATACTTTCTATGTCCGAGCCTCATAAAGTAATTATCAAAATCTTGATAATTACTTTAGCAAGATCTCTTTTAATTTGAGTGTCATTTATCACATATTCAATGCACACTCGTGCACTATTACATGTGTGTGCATGCATGCATGCATTGTGTTGTCACAGTGCATGCCTCTCTTTCTAGTTATAGCTCACCTAGTGTTTGGTTCCTCTAGTTAGGATTTAGCTCTGATACCATAGAGAAGACTCAATCCATAAACATCCAAAAACCTCGATACAATATGTAAATATATAATGAAATATATAACCCAACTTCATATTGAGATAGACTATATGTTACGTGCTATCATCCCTAAATATCAAAATAATAAAAAAAATAAAATTATAAATAACAAAAATTATAGTATTACATTACACTAAAAATTTTCAATTAATTTTCTTATTTTAACTAAATATAATATTAGAATCATAGCAATGACTCATTGTCATGCCTTGGTCATAAAATAGAAATTATCAATAGAGACATCTTGATCGTGCCTATTAACTAAAATAATCCGAGCAACAAAAAAAGTTCAATTCTTAAAAATACAATTTCGGCTCCTAAAAAAAATCTCCACAAAACATGCTTCTTTATTTAGATAAAAAAAAATAAAGAAAAATCATGCCCCTAATGGCAAAAAAAATTAAACTTATTTACTACCAATAATAGTGGTTAAAGTTAATTAATGATGATTAATACTAATGAGTGATCATAAGTTAGCAAAACAAAGATTGTGAGCCACTATTTTTTTTTATATTTATATTTATATATGAATAACAATGTATAGGAACTTTTAATTAAATATGAGCATTACATAAATAACCCAATAAAAAAGAAAAAATAAATAAAGCACAAAATAAGTCTCAAAAGTCATAATTGAAAAACTTAGCAAAATACCTTACAAATAAAAAATTAACAAAAAATGAGGATATAACATACTTGTAATGAAGTAATAAAATTGATATCAGTATGATTATATTTGATAGCTATAAAATTATTTTGTTGATTATAATAATTTCAAAAACTCTAGATAAAAATAAAATAAAAATTATTACATGTGACATGAGCACTATCGTTGAAAAGTTTTCCCATGTATTCTAATTAAAAATTGAACAACTCCAATTATTATATTTAGAGAGAATTGTGATAAGTTCTTCTCTAAAAATAAATATCAAGTTAGAATAAGCCAATGAAAATAGATTATTTAGTAAATATAAAAGCATAATGATGTTCCGATTCATGTTCAGCCAATGAAAAGATTTTCATTTTTTACTTTTTTTATAAATGATTATTACATAAAAGCATATCTACTAATCATTTGTTAATCTTACCATATAATATATATATATAATATATATATATAATATATAATATATATATATATATATATTAATCAAAATTTTAATAAAATAAACATTGAATCTTATCATTTAATACATATTTTAATGATAACTAAAATATGAAAGTACGTATTCATCAGCACGATAATTAATCTCTTGATAAGTCAAATAATCCTACAAATAATTTAATTATTCCCAATCATTTCTCTACTTTCTAAAAAATTTAATTGAATTATACCCAGCACACAATTTCATAATATAAATGGCAATTAGGGCTCACACCAAGTGGCCCAACCCAGATGAAAATGGCTATGATGGGCCATCAAACCTAGCTTAACCATGGTTTTTTACGATTGTGTTGTCCTTCCGGGCATACATAGGAGCTAGGCTTGCAATGCTTTTGCCAGGCCTAATAATTAATTAATCTTTCAATATCCAATTATTAAAAAAAAATCAAAATATGATTAAAATTTCCTAAGATAAGAAAGGAATTCATCACATGAAGATGAAACAGCTAAAAAATAATGACCATGACTAGTGCCAACAAAAACCAAAATCTACTAGGCCCACGTAGGCTTGGTTAGAGTGGTTGGAAAGGAATTATAGAACATGATATCTTGAGTTTGAATCACACCTTGACCTAGCCTGGACATACCTAGGGGTGAGCCAAGGCTGGGGACTCGTGCCCACGTGAGAATGGTCAGGGTGACTAACATAGCTCAAAAAACATCATGGAGATTTTGCTAATTATTTAAAATATAATTATTTAAAATAAATACAAAAAAATATAAATACATGAATTTTATTTTGCTAATTACAATTAACTATGTCGTAGGATGTATAAATAGACATGATAGAATGATAGGAGTGCCGCTATACTATACTACGCGCATCCATTGCATACATATATGCACTCAATGATCATAAGTTGAATACCGACACAGACAATTTCCACTTACCAGATGGGCATCCAACGGAGGAGGATAGTTCCCATCAATGGTGTCTATCCAGCTAAATATCATGTTGTGATATCCATAAGGCTTTCCATCCATGCTTGATGCATACTCCCACGCAGAAGTCTCATTAAATTTTGCGCGCACATCCGACCGTAGAGGGAGCAAGGCAATGTGTGGATTGGAATCGTCGCTATTCAGCTCAAATTCCCACCACTCATCCCACGGCAACACTGCAATTACATCTTCGCCCTTCTCGTTCTCGTGCCCTGATTCACCCACCCACAGTTTTCCTTCGGAATCCCGCAGGCACACCGCAGTATGGCCAGCATAGGACCCACTGACCCACTTCTCCAAACTCTCAAAGCCACCCCACCTACCTCGAATTTTGGATATCGCGAGAAAATCTCCAGATCGAATATCGTCGGCGCTGACGTTGCTGACCCAGGGCCGAGAACGTAATTCAAACGAAGCTCCCATGTGCTTCTTGAGAAACCGTAAGTTAGATTTCTCACCCCATCCAGTGTTTGTGAATAGAGGAAAGACATCCCATAGGGCTTGCAGGGTCCCAATCATCCCTGCTTGCATGAGGAAGATGGAGACGCCCCTGTTTTTCACCTGATTTCAAGCAATAGCATCAGCGGCAACAAGATATGATTGTCGGCCCGGTAAAAAAAAAAAATGCAGGGACTCACATATTCATACTCAGATTTTCCTTCCCACTTCTCAAAATCAAGCGTGTGCTCTCGAGACATGAAATAATAATCCCACGTCACATAATACGGCGTTGCAAACACGTATAAATCCATACATGTCCAACTATGAGCACTGCTGACCTGAACGGCACAATGACATCACTATGAGCTAAATGCAAATTCAAACATTAAAGCAACCCTATTTTTTTTTTTTTAAATGGAATAAAAGAAAAGCATGAAATTAAGCCCTTCTAGGTGTGAACTTTAGAAGCATAAAACAACCTAAAAGTCCACCCCATAGCTTTTTATAATGTGCCATCATAAATGGGTATAATACATAGAACAGAGAAAAATTCTCAAATTTCTGAACATACCAACGAAGAATTCATCATTTTACAAAGTATTGAGAGTTAAAGGTGAAATTGAAAGTTACATCCCATATTAAATATAGTGGGTCCATTCATTTTAATGTTGAATTGTACTACTTTTATTATCTTTATACTTTAAATATCCATAATTTATAATTGAGTACTTTCATCTGCTTTTTTTTTTGTTTACTTCTTTGCAATACATACATACGTGTGTGTGTGTGTGTGCGCGTGTGTGAAGATCATAGATAATGCACAATGCTTATGTTTAGCAAGGGATCTCTAATATCTTGACAGTCTTACTCATGAGATAATCATAATCAAAAATATTGCATCTAATAAATTTCAAAACTGAGATATATGATCATTAAATAAAGATACTTATTATCACATCAAGACATGATCTCTTATATATATATATATATATATATATATATATAATACTTTTATTCAATTTTTATTTTTAATCTTATATTATTTGATAGGAATACGGAACTTGTTGGTTGTTATAATCATTTTTTTCTTCTTATATAAAAGAAGTGCGTATGAAATTTTAGATATTGGATATTATTGCTTTTATCTTTTAATTTATCTCTAAACCATACATGGTATCAGAGCTAGGTTAACTAGTTCACCTCATCTTTCAAATTTTTTTCATTTTTATCAACAATAGTCACGGACCCACCATGTGCGACTACAAAGTACACAGCATAGCATGTGGTGGCTCACAATAGAACATGCGGTGGAACACAATATTGCACATGTTGACGTACAATTGAATGCACAGTGGCACATAACAAAGCACATGGTGGAAAACCTCTGCTAAGTTATATTCTCTACTAACTTATACAATCATATAGTTACCAAGGCTATAAGTTCATATATGTATAAGTATACACAACGTAAGTCAACGTATGAAGTGCTTGGAATTTTACTTGATCAAAAAATAATGAGAGGCATACTAGTAAAAAAATCAACGGCTCAAAATAGACAATAAAAAAATATATAGAAATGATCAATTTTCTATCATCATAACAATAAAATGGGATCGCTAAGCATATCAATCAAACATTAGCAAACAAAGTTCAATGTAGTTATCCAATACTAGGATGGGCTGACAATTTTGAGCAGAGGCAACCTCGAATACATGTCATCTCCTAAAACAATTGTCATCATTCGTATTAGGTAATAAAATGGTCTTGGTGATATGGATCATGAAAACCTATTATATACTACCAAGTTTCTCATGTGATTGGTCCTATTGAAAGCTACCATGTTAAGGAAGAGAAGTTAGATCCAAAAGGAAAATAAGGCATGTTTTTCTATAAACCACCCTCCAAGTAAAGGAATACAGCCTTATACATACAAAAACTGAGAAGATGATTTTTAGCAGAAATGTAAAATTTGAAGAGCGACATATCAGCAGACTCAATTTTTAGCAAAAACTGATAATTTTTAGCAGAAATGTTAAATTTGAAGAGCAACATATCAGCAGACTATCAATTTTTAGCAAAAACTGATAATTTTTAGCAGAAATGTTAAATTTGAAGAGCGACATATCAGCAGACTATCAATTTTTAGCAAAAAAAACTGATAATTTTTAGCAGAAATGTTAAATATGAAGAGCAACATATCAGCAGACTATCAATTTTTAGCAAAAACTGATAATTTTTAGCAGAAATGTTAAATTTGAAGAGCGACATATCAGCAGACTATCAATTTTTAGCAAAAAAACTGATAATTTTTAGCAGAAATGTTAAATTTGAAGAGCGATATATCATCAAATAATCAAGTTTTAGCAAAAACTGATAATTTTCAGCAAACTATCAATGTTAAATTTAAATTATTGTAAATAGAGTACTTTGAATGTCTGATTTTGTGGGTTGGGTATTTTGTCAATGTTGTAATGTGTCTTTGAATCAATAAGCAGTTCATAACATCCATAAGCACGTGTAAAAACTGAACTAAATCCATTATTGGTTCTCTTTTATTTAAATCGATCACGTGGGTGTTTGTCTGTGGTAGCCCATGTCTAAGTACCAACCCTCTGGTGATAGTTATCGGGTAGTATATACCCAATTACACAGCCATTAACGCAAGAAAAACCATATTAATCAGTCCTCATCAACGAGACTGTGATATAAATCAAACAAGATCATCCGTATAGGAGATGAGGAGAACCAGGAGACAATAGCCAAATACAATAGCCAAACAAGGGCTGAAGAACAATCAGGAGACAATCAAACGGGGCAATTAGCATTATTTAAATCCCTAAAAAGTAAAATCACATTTGGCCATTCACCTGAACGTGAAGTGTTCCGCCGCCAAACTCATTGCCGGTCTTGTTATGAAATTCTATCCATGCCCTGTTCTCGGCAAAGCATGCACCCTTCCATGTCACAGTGCCGTTGCGGGACGACGCGGCCCCCACGAATGACGGAAGAAGATCCGCCGCGCCGTTGAGATAATTAAGAATTGACCACGACACCTGCCCCGGTATCAGCGGCAGCACGTCCTCCAGGCGAAATGGTAAATTCATTGCCTGAGAGGCAAAAAGCAAGAGGAAGAGGGACGTGGAGGACCACACTGCTGGGAAGGAAATCGCCTCCATGGTTGTCGCACCCTCTCGCAGTCCTTCACTTAGTGCTTACGGCCTCGCGGCGTCCATCTCTGCCGTGTGTAATTAAATTATTTTCCACTCCAGTAAGACGGACATTACAACAAGAATTTGAGACTTATGTTTTTAAATTTTAAAAAAAAGTCATCAAAATCTTAAAATATTGAAATTTAGTGCACTCCATTACTTTTGTCCTAAACTACCCTCACCCTCTCCCATCATCCTCTCTCATGTGCCCTCTCCCATTGGCCCTCACTCTCCCATCAAGCTCAATGGAGCTTGACCATGAGCTCCATCGATCTTCAAGAGCTGGTGGTCGCGCTCCTGGAGCTCGGCAACGAGCTCCATCAATCTTATGGAGCTCGTGGTCAGCCTCTTGAAGTTTGACCAAGACCCGTCGGGCGGTCCCCTGCCCCCCCCCCCCCGGTAAAAAGACCGCGGGTCGGGTCCAAACAGACCCGACCCGCGGTCTTTTCTGCCGAGTCCCGACGCCCACAGATAAGGCTTGCCCGAGCGGGCACGGCACAGCCTTGCTGTGCCTACAGGCCGTGCCGTAGCACGACCGTGCTCGTGAAAAATGGGCCGTGCCATGCTGGGCCGGCCCGTTTGACACCTCTAGGCGAGGGCGTGGGCAAGGGCGAGGCCGAGGGCGTGGGCGAGGCCGAGGGCGTGGGCGTGGGCGTGGGCGAGGCCGAGGGCGTGGGCGTGGGCGTGGGCGTGGGCGAGGCCGAGGGCGAGGGCGAGGGCGAGGGCGGGGGCGTGGGCGAGGGCGAGGGCGTGGGGGAGGACGAGGGCGTGGGCGTGGGGGAGGCCGAGGGCGTGGGCGTGGGAGAGGGCGAGGGGTGAGGGCGTGGGCTAGGGCGAGGGAGGGGCAAAGGGCAGGAGCCAGGTATTTGTATATGATCATAATATTCTACTTATTTTTAATATATTTTTTGGTTTTGCGACTTTTTTAAAAATATCAAAATTTTAGATTATAAATCTTAAAAATTTCCGTGTAAACACCCTGAAATATAATTCCTCCTTAAAACAACATTGTGATTAACACCAATAATATATATATATATATATATATATATATATCTATAATCGGTATTTGTATTTTACCCCATTTACAAAATATATGATAAGAAAATATTTTTTAAAAAAATAAAATAAACTATACAAAAACACAAAATAATTACATTTGACTACACTTAAAATTAAACATCCAATTATTAAAATAATTACGTTTAACTACATAAAAATATTAAATATAATCGGAACACACTCGCGCGCGCACAAAATATATTTATATATATGAATAAATATTAATTCAATTTTTTTTTTTTTGATTTTTTTTTTGGGTAACTGGAGATAAGCAGTCTTATAAAGGAAACGCGTGGGTTAGAATATTCTTATCTTGCTGATTGATGACACAATTTAAAATTATTTAGTTAATTTTTTTATTATTTTTTTAATCAATGACATGTAAGTTGACCCTGGGGATAAAATAAGATTTAAATTTTTCAGTATATGAATTTTTTTTTATTTTTTTTTATTTTTTTTTAATTTAGTTTTTTCAAATATTTTATAAATGGTATACCAAGACACAAATCCCACTTCTAGTTTTTCGTAAAATTATAAAATTTTTTATAGTTTACCCAAATATTCTGATATCTATAAAACATTTATCTTTTAAAATATAATTTTTTTTTTCATTTTTCCTAAATTTTCCCCCACCACTATTTAAAAAAACGAAAAACACTGCTACCTACATAGTGTATTCCCAGTGAACTGTGTGTGTGTGTGCGTGCGTGCGTGTGTGCGTGTGTGTGCGTGTGTGCGTGTGTGTGCGTGCGTGTGTGCGTGTGTGCGTGTGTTTGTGCACGTGTTTGTGTGTGTGTTTTGTTTTTTTTTAATGAGTTAAATATATTATAAAACTTTGTTAGAGAGGTCATAGGGTTACCAACCAAAACATAAATATTTTTTTTATATGATCTAATTTACATAATTTTTCTTATTTTTTTAATATTTGCACCCCTAATTCATCACATATTATCAATTAACCCCTTTTACATGCAACAAAGAAATCCTAATGAATAATAATTTTCTTTTTTTTTTCTTTTTTTTTTTATTTTTTTTATTTTTTTTTTTTGAATTTTTTAAATTTTTTTAATATTTTAGTTGTTTTATTTTTTAAATATTTAAAAAATTATATTTTATTTTTTATTTATTTTTTATTTATTTTAATAATTTAATTTATGTTATTTATTCTATTTATTTTTTTATTTTATTTATTTTTTTATTGTTTTTTATTTTTTTTATTTTTGTTCCTATTGAATCATATTTAGCCCATGTTACTAAAATTGAACATGTTTTAGCAACTCATATTATCCCTTAGCTCATGTATATATGTCTCGATGATCAAGATCAGAGCATATAAGTGACCTGGCAAACACATTGGGTAAGCACATCTGATATTCCTCATGATCAAACTCATGTCCTCGAGATGGAAAAATAGATCATCTTTTACCGACCAAACTACTATGTAGTTAGTATGATCAAGATATTCTCGAAACAAAGGCTTAGTGAGTAGCCCACACAATCCTACCATGAGCTCAGACTGTCATGGGTGAGCCACGAGCTCGTGTCGTGGCTGAGCCAAAGGTGGAGTCAAGCCACAAGATGCTAGCGGCGGGCTCGTGTCATGCACCACCACCACCACCACCATCTACATCATGAATCTCTCATCATCACAAAACAAATAATTGAATTATAAAAAATGATCAAAAAGTTAGATTATCGTGATGCAGATAACAAACACAACATGCCACGACCAAATCTAGCCTTTAAATTGCAACAAAGAATTGGGAATTTACATATCGACGGTAGCAGGCGTGGCAAAAGTGCATGGAAACCAAAAGCGGCGTCTCCTATCTGAGTGACCATCATCTATCATTGCCAGGCCTTCCTGCACCAGCCAAAACTCTGTTAAAAAATATGGCTACTTAGCACTGGGCATTAGAGAGGCTAAAATCTCGATATTCTTATCCCTAAAAATCAGAGAGACTGCAGCTGATAAGTCTCGAGCCCAAGACTTGCCACTATTAAACAGATACACTTATCATCATACCAAAACATGACCTCTCATAAACCTAAACAAATAACACGAACACACAACACCCAAATAGCTTATTTGGGCTAGGGCTAGGGCTAGGGCTAGGGCTAGGACCGCTGGGTTAGGCTAAATTGGACTAAAAAGTGTATCGGAGAGCTAGCTAGTTGGGCAAATAAAAGAAGACTGAGTGTCGAGGGCGTTGCTGCTAATAAGAAAACAACATACTTCTAACAAAGCATCAAGGGCATCGATAGCACGACCACGAGTCCAAGAAAGATGCACCGCTACTTCATCAACGATCACGAAGCCCTGGGCCTAGTAACACGAAGAATCAAGCGGTTAGAAAAGGAGGCTACTGCGTGAGTGAGGGCACGATGAAGACAAGAAGAAGGACCTGGGCTAGCTCGAGAATTTCGTTATGGTCTTTGTTCAATACAGTTGGAATGGATCGTATGAATTTTCTTTTCCCAACAATAATCACTTCGAACCCACTTCCAAGTATCTGAGCACGTTGCACAACACAATCAAACAAAAAATATTTATCACCATATTTTTTTTTTAAAAAAAAAAATGCATCGCGAAATTCAGAGTTAGGACACGGTTTTCATGAAGAAATGACAAAAATAAAAAAAATAAAAAAAAATCTCAACTTTCAATGATGAAAAGCATAATATAATTATTAATTGAGAAATTTTATTCAAATTTTGTAACGAACAAAAAAAAATGTCATAATTATTTTTTATTATTTCGACATTGCATTCATAAACAACAGCTCTCATCTCGTTAATTATAAAATTTTAATAATTAAAGAAAATAATGATATAAGAAAATCAGAGAGACCGTGTCTGATAATTAAACAATTAATTATTTAATTAATTATTTAATTTAATAATTAAAATATACTCACAAGAATCTCACTTAGTGCAAGGTCTGAAAGAGATTAATATCATGACAATTTTACCCTCAGAGATTAGAGAGGTTTGTATAATAATTAAATAATTAATTTAATAATTAAATAATATCCACAAGATTCTTGCTTAGTACAAAGTATGAGAGAGATTAATATCACGACAATTTTACCCTCAAAAATTAGAGAGGCTAAGTATGGTAAGTCTCAAACTCTAGTTCATCTTCCATTGGACGAAAATACTTGTCATCATACTAAGGCATGACCTCTTTAAAAGCAAAATTACTCAATAAAACTCATAATAAATGTGCACATAGATATAGGCTTATATAATGAGCAAAATGAATTAGGACTGCCCCTAGGTTAGGTGCTCTCATCCTAAAACAAAAAAAAAAAAGAAAAAAAACTACACAATAAAGAAAACGTAGAGATACTAAAGCCATGACACTTGGGATTGACCATCACAAAGAAAATTACACCGAACAGAACTTGAGCATCAAAAATAATTTTATCGATAAATTAGTGAAATATGTGGAAGAAAAGACGAAAACATTCAATCGCTAAAATTAGGTCAACAAAAAGAAAGTGTAGTCCACAAAAGATGAATAGATACCCTAACCCTAGGGGCACGAGTTTGATCCGTAAGAATGCCCTATATACTTATTCAGGGTGCTTGTTGGATCACTGATCAAGCAATCATGATGAGATTTTACCTTTTTAACCCTGGGGCCTAGAGGTGCATGTATTAGCCAAGGGATAATATAACATGTGATTGAGGGAAAAGGGTATTGTGGGGAGGAAAAAAGGGTAATGTGGGGAGGCAAAAAATTTAAAAAAAAAAAAAATAAGAAAATCACAAAAATCAAGATCATATTTAGCCATAACTCAAATCAAAAACTATATGCGTGGTGGCTTCTACCTTAAGCTTACTGATAGCTCGCAGACAATCATCCTCAGACACAACATCACGACCATTCTTTTGTCTGTGGTGAAGCAGAGCACAGAGCTCCTGCAAGCCGATCAAACCTCCATTATGATGCCTCGTAGCCAAGCACATCTCTACAATTTGCACCCCTGCCTAGAAAACAAACATTTACATGTGTACGATGTGCACCCAATCCATGATGAATTTTACGCAAATAGAAACTAAACACATCGCAGCCATACGATACGCCACGTGGCGTATCGGATACGTATTGTGCAATGATACGCCACGTGGCATATCGGACACGTATCCGTGCCGTGTCCGGGTGTCGGACACGTGGACACTACTATAGGGAGTCGTGCCCGTGCTTCCTTGCATTTATATACCAACATGAGAGAGAAATTATAGTTTATGATGTATTTATTTTCTTTTTTTTTTTATTTTTTTGCTTCATTGTACTATGGATGAGTACACCCAGCAAGTAAGATGTCTCAATCCAAATAGCCCTTATTTAAGTTCTCAAATCTAATAATGTAGTAATTTTATGGCTTGATTTTCTACAAAAAAAAAATGTATTAGTCATTATCTCTAGAAGAAAAGATAAAGGAAAGACAATTAACATAATTTTCAATGAACAAGAAAAAAATATTTTACATAACTTTTTTTACATAAAATTATTACAAGACATAATATTCATAAGAAAATCATAATAAAAATACAAAAAAAGTAAGAGTATTTAAAATGATAAACTTTAGAATTAAAGAATTATGAATTATATGAGTGTCACATCTATCTATAGAAGATAGAATTAAAAGTAAGCATCTCATATGATTTGAACATGAAGAGAGAAAATTATATAAAACCCTAATTAAAAAATATGAAAAAATAGCTTAGATTTTCACAAAAAAATATATATAAAAAAAACACATTGCCCTGAAAAATAGAATTTATATAATTTTTTCCAATTATATTAAAAAAAAAACTTTATATTATGAAATAGAAGGACAAGAAATCAAAAGATATGAGAGAAACGTGGGAGAGATTTCTTATTCCTTCAAGTATATGTTGACTCATATAAAGGGTTCCTATTTATAGGGTTTAATACATGAATACATTAATATGTATATAAATACGTCAATAAATATATACATTAATACACAAATAAATAAATTAATAAATACATATTAATTCATGCCAATTAATACACATTAATCTATGAATAATAAGAATCAAAAGAATATTAATAGTCGAGATTAATAGAAAATTTAAGGACATCCATAATATTATTCATAATATTTTAATAATTTATGAAAATATAAAATATCATTAGCAAAAGTGAGCAGACAAGAACAAGAGAAAAATTTGAGAAAAAAGATAAGTTTGATAAGAACGAGAAAACAACACTTATTAATGAACATTAAAATTTAAAAGTTAGTGAAAAATATAAATGAAAAAATAAATTTGGAAAATATAATCGCATTGAATAAACTTAGTAAATTAGAATAAAAAAGATACAATGTTAAAAAATAAATAAATTTTTAAGATGTTAAAAAGGACAAAATGCTCTTCCCCGAATAAATTAGGATACGAAAAATTAATATGATCAATCCAAATTAAGACTCGATCATGAAGATGATAAATTCTTATGCAATATTATTAGTAAGAAATTATCATGTGCCTATGTGCGCGTGCATGTGCATGTAAGGGTAATGATGTAAATTCATTCCTGACCACGCTTAGTTAATAAAAGCACAAACCTAAAAACTATTCAACAAAATCACATATATAAATAATCCTTAAAATTCATGCATAAGCAGTGGCATGATTTTGTCTCACACAAAAAAAAAAAAACTTTTGAAAAAAATATATCTACAATGAGATGAAGCAATGCATGGGCACATAAAATATGCTAACCTAGTTCATAATAGAAATCACCGATCCCCAGCAACTCTGCCCAGAAGCCTTTATTGGATGCCAAGGGATCCACCCCTACATTTGCGCACATCTCATGGAATTGTACTCGAAAAGTAGGATTCTTCCTTATGTCATTCTACAATAGAGCACATCAAGTTTCAACACATACCCACATGAGAGAATAAAAATCAACCCTAAAAACCAAGTCTTTAAGAGAAATCAACACCATGCCAGCATTAAAAATGCTCATGCCATTTTAATGCAGTTATTCATAAAAAAGTCATAATAAGAGGTCATAATCAATGCATAAAGCTTCTGCTTAGCACATAATCTAAAGAAAGATTACTACTTTAATAATCTTACCTCTAAAAATCAGAGAGATTATATCTGATAAGACTTAAGCTCGAGAACTATCAGATTTAGAATAAAATATTTGTCACCACATCAAGACATAAATCTAAAACATGAATATAACAAGAAGACTTTCTAGGTGATCAATCATCTTAGTACTATTCTCGCTTAATTATTTTTAATTAATCCGAGCAAGACACGAGGCACAACCTGACTAAGTCATGGCTGACTTGAAGCATAGCTCATGTCGTGCTGGGCTAGAGACTGTCATGCCTTGTGCCGAGCCAGGCACGACCCACATGTCTGACCCATTGGCATGAACCACCAGCATGGTGACCATGACCCATGACAGGGAGTGGGTCATGGGTCACAGAGAATTAGGGTTATAGGATATGTGACCCACCCATGCCCAGTAGACAAGATCTGGGTGGTGGTGACTGGTGGATGGTGACTATGATGACATGGCCCACAAAACAAACACGAACCATCATGACTCGAGGCGACCCGGCTCAGTAGGCACGAGTCTACCCAGTATACACCTCTAGGTATGTTAATACTTGCATATTCAAACACAAAAATTGAGATTATACATACCCACTTTAAGCAATTTTCACGAGAAAAAATTCTAGTTAAAATAAGAAAACAATTGGAGAAAAATAGGACTAGGCAAAATTTCTTAACAATGCAAAGAAACTCAATAAGAACGTGAGAGAAGAAAAAGAAGAACAACTTAAGGTTCTAATCAGCGCAAAGAAATTATGGAGCACAAAATCTAAAGTTGTTAGCCGAAATAAGTTGCTGAAATCTTACCCCGCTCTAACCAAATTTTACAAGAATATGATTGGAGAAAAATAGGGCAAACCAAAAGATCTAAACAGAGGGAAGAAATTCTCAAGAACAAATTCTGAAGTTGTCAACTAAAATTGTTTTTAAGTTGATGGGTTCCTAGATAGATCTGGCAATGGCCGCAAGAATTTTGGTTTCATATCCGTTCATGCTGGTGATTCACCGCACGCACGCGACCTACACAACTCCAGTTCTTTGCAGTTTCATAACATTTCCCAAAATATATCCCGAATCAAAGTTGAACTGCTCGCGATCAACATCGACAAGAAAAAAAAATGCACATCAATGGCAGGAACAGAATTCGCGAGCTACAGTACTATTCTTTCAACTTGAATAAAATCAAAAACTTGCTATTTAGAATCATAATTCATGAAATTTTATCACGAAAACAAAAGCAAAGCAGAATGGAACTCATTGAATTTGTTATTCGACCAAATCAGAACATTTCCCATTTTAAAGCAAAGTTCATCAAAATGTAAGTAATTGCAGAGGAAGAAGAGAATGAAACTAAAAACCTTATGTTTTCGCGCGAAATCTTCAAGCTGCGATCGAAAAGTAACGAGCTGTTCTTTCATCAAATCTGTTCTTAATTTCGCTACATTTTCTCCCAGCAATCGGTATTGATCCTTCGAATTTCATTCCCAAATATCACATAAAATTAAAGAACATAAGAACATGAGCGAAGAGCCGTCAACGTGTTCATAACAAGTAAAACCAAATACAAAGAAAATGCAAACCCTAGCAGCTGCCGCTGTTTGCAATCCGCCGATTCCTGGTCTGCGCCTCATTCTTATCTTTGTTAGAAACCAGTGACCAGGACGAATCTCAGTTCATCGTGAACACCATTCCAGCACATTGTTTCTCATATAAATAATTTATTAGGGACGGCCTGTTCATCGGGCTAAACACGATCAGAGTGGCGCAGCGGAAGCGTGGTGGGCCCATAACCCACAGGTCGGAGGATCGAAACCTCCCTCTGATATCTTACTGTCTTTTTTATATTTAATAATTTTACTCATCATTCTTATCCCAATTATTTTCTTATTTTATATTGAATCTTTTTTTTTATTTGAAGAAAAAAAAATACGTCGCAAATTCAACCAGCCCAAAAAAAAATTATTACTGTTTAATAAAAAAAAATTTAAATACTTATTTTATACTCATAATTACTATGCACGAGATAAATTACTGTCCCAGCCATTTTTTACTTTAAAAAAAATTCATAAAAAAATAAAATTATAATTATTGTTACTGGGAGATTATCCTATAATAATGCCAATCATTAAAAATTAAAAAATTCGCATTAATTAAATTACAAATAGCAATTTTTAATTACGTTTTACTTTTATGAACATGTTTTCCAGTTAATTGGCAATCCAGGGAGATTTATTACATCCACAACACAACGACAGAAAAAAAAAAAACAAATAAATTTGTAATAAATTCTATATATAATTATTTCATTATTAATTTAAAGGGGAGAGAATAAGAAGGAAAAAAAAAAAGAAAGAAAGAAAAGATGAGAAACTAAGTTGAAATTCCTGTGGCATTTTTGGGTATCAAAAAAAGAAAAGCAATGGGGATGAAAGAGCAGAGCAGTTGGACGGCAATGCCGGAGAAGAGAAACTCAAAAGACCCAGAAGAGAGGTTCATGAAGGAAGCCAACCCGGCACCCACAAATGACCCTATGGTGGTGCCCAAGTTGTTTATCGACATGAAGAGCGCAAAGAGCGTGCCTTCGATTCCGGGAGGGCATAATTGTCCGGATAGTATAAGGAATGGCATGAACCTGGAACACACAAGTCCAACATCAGCCACTAATTGTAACACAACATGCAGCACACTAGATGGCCAAAAACTGATCTCATATAAAAAGTAGGTGTCAAACGGGCCGGGACGGGCCGGGCCGGCCCATTTTTTTAAGGCGCGATCGTGCTTCCGTGCCGGGCCGTGCCTTGCTCGGCCCGCTCGGGCAGGCAAGCCCGAGCGGCTCGGGTCAAATCAGACCCAGCCCACGGTCTTTTTTTTGCGGGAGGGGCATCGTGGGGTTGGGCTCCGGGACAGGTGTGGCGTGGCGTGCCGTGCCGTGCCGCTGGCCGAACCGTGCCGGGCCGGGCCGGCACGGTTGACACCTCTAATAAAAAGATAGACTTCTTACTACAAAATACGCACATTTTTATACATCTTCAGACCGTAAGTATATGCGTTCTTATTACAAAATGCACAATCATGCATCGCAAGTATATGGGTTCGTGCAAGCGTAATGTTCTTGCATGAATCAATAGTATGGCAGTTCGATTAAGAAACAGGAGTTTGATCCAGAGGGGTATCTTTTTAAAAGTAGAGGGGGCCTCCTAGAGGCCCATATATGAGAGGCCGAGAGATAATATAGAATGGATTGGGAGGGAGAGGAGGGAATTTAAACAAAAAAAAAAAAAAAAAAACAATCTCATGTTTATAGATGATTTGAGTTATATCTATCATTGAGGTAGCATTTAGAGATGAGTTCATCTCAACCCTAA